>CAJQZN010016123.1:0-19452 GCA_907164685.1 Colias eurytheme | reverse complement strand
TTAATTGTTATTAAATAAACAAAAATAATAATTAATAAATATTTATTCCAAAAAAATTATGAGGCGTGCACTTTTGGATTTTCCAAATTATTTGTTATTGTTCCCGTAAAAGAGTTTCTAGAGTTCTCTTCTCTTGTAATGTTTTTATAAGGATAGGTACGGTATGACTTATGAGTAAAAGAGCAACTATGGAGTTTCTTGCCGGTTCTTCTCCGTAGTTACTGCTTTCCGAATCGGTGGTTTATGTAAAAAAATATGTAATGACGTTACAAAAGTGCTTCTAGAAGAAGTCTAATTGAATAAATAAATATTTGAGTTTGAGTAAAGTACCTATCACTACATAGTATAAAACAAAGTCAATTTCTCTGTCCCTATGTCCCTTTGTATGCTTAAATCTTTCAAACTACGCAACGGATTTTGATGCGGTTTTTTTAATAGATAGAGTGATTCAAGAGGAAGGTTTTAGTATATAATTTATTAGGTTTAAGTTAAAGCGAGCGAAGCCGCGGGCGGTAAGCTAGTAGATAATAATTATGCTCTTTCATATAATATTCAGTTAAATGTAATTTAACGGGAATAAAATCATATTACATCGTAAAGAAGTCATTTTCATAAGGTACCTAAGTGTTCATATTGTTACGAATTTGCAATATTATATTATGAAAGTCGTATTATTACGCACATTCTTTATGAAATTGAGACTAAACTAGTTCACTCCCACGGATTCATCTGCGTTAGATGATATCTTTTGTTTGCAAACATAAGTTATATTTCAAATTAATATAATAAGCCTAAGCTCCTGTAACCTAAAATTCTGCGCAATCTTGAGTCTTTTGTATTCAAAACAATGAAGATTGTTCAACGTTTGAAGCTAAAGTAACGTATTTATAACTAAAATATTTATTATTTTGCTTGAAAACTAAGGAGTCTAGACACAAGACCAAATATTTAGATTTAATATTGGGCAATTCTGCGAGTCAATATAATATTTTTACGCAACTCATGTACCTATTTCTTGAAATGAAGTATGATGTAGAATTTATATTATTGGAAAATTGTTTATTAAAGATGCGGGTCTGTTATATTATTATTTACTAGTTTATGTAAGCGAAAAGCAAAAAGTATATTTAGATCGACTATGATATAATTTTTATTATCTAATAGTTGATTTATTGAATATCTAGTACTTTTTCAGTAGATTTAAATAATTCCAGGAGGTAGGTAGTATAGGAAAATTACATAAAATATTTTCAGCACTTACGGAGAGTCGCGATACTGAGCTAGTAAATTATAAAACGAGTCTTTGTCTTAAATGCCAGCCTTTTTGTGATATTGAACAAAATATTACACAAAGGATGAAAGAGGATAAAAATTATAGCTTTGAGCGAGTTTTTAAAAATTAAGATTGTTAACATTAATGACATCGCTTTAAAATTATGTACTGATTTAATAATTGCGTAATTTTGTAACGATAATTATAATTTTTATTAAAGTTTTTCTTATTACGACTTGATTGAATAGATAATTACTTAGTAGATACTTACTTAGGAGTTCAGAGTTCTTTGGTTACTTAATGTAACATGTAATTATAATAATTAACGAGTAATAAGAACTTTTACGTTGATGTGAAATACCAATATTTTATTGACCCACTCAAAAATATTTTTTTACAAGAATTAAAGCTAAAGCTATACAAATTTTCTAAGAGTTATTAGTTATAACAAATAGGAATGATTCAAATAAGATCACGTATATTGATAAGAGACAGGGGAATCACTACATAGTATAAAACAAAGTCGCTTTTTCTTTCTCAATGTATGCTTAAATCTTTAAAACTACGCAACGGATTTTGATGCGGTTTTTTGTAATAGATAGAGTGATTCAAGAGGAAGGTTTCAGGATAAAATTTATAAGGTTTTAGACGAAGCGGGCGAAGCCGCGCTAGTAGATAATAATATAATATTTATTGGCAAAACATCCTTCTGTATTTTGAATTTATTCAGTAAATGTTTGTTATATATTTTATGATTACGTTTCTGAATAACTGAAAATATTCTTCTTTTAATTCAAGGGTTTGTTGAAAATGTTTATTTTCAATACAACTTACACATCACACAATCTTATACAAAATTCGTGATCTTTTCTTCTAGAGTCTATAAAGAAACATTCAATTAAAATGTGATAACATATTATTATGTTGCTTTAATAAATATTTACAGTAAAAGGAAATATTTTTACATAATACATAATAAGTTAATTATGAATTATTATCTTTTTTAACTTTTTTAATCAACGTTAAACTAATCCGTACTTTTTTCCTTCTTGTATGGGTCAAATAAGTTTGAAAGGGAAGGAAATGGAATACTGCATAAATAATTCAATGTTCATTATTTTTAGGAGCTGAGGTTACGCATTTTATGTTTATCGATTATTATTATACCGTTTAGTAATTCATTATAAAACGAAATTGGAGAGTTTTTTTAATATTGTATGACAATCATATTATTTTATATTATAATTATATAATCACTAGCGGTCCGCCCCGGCTTCGCCCGTGGTACATATGAAAAATAGATGTTGGCGGATTCTCAGACTTACCCGATATGCACAGAAAATTTCATGAGAATCGGTCCACCCGTTTCGGAGGAGTATGCAGACTAACATTGTGACACGAGAATTTTATATATAAGAGATATTACTATAATTTGCCTAACATTATTTTAAGCTATTACATAGCTTTTATCTCAGACTATGAGCGTGGCGACCGAATGTCAAAATTCCGTAACGAAAAAACCTAACACCCCCGACTCCAACCGGCACAGCGATGCGATGCAATAGCTTTACCGCGGCAGTCCTCGAGTGCCACACGTATTTTTTTATGTTAAATATTTAACTGAAATTCACGCCAAAGCAGCTAGATCGATTGTAATGAAATTAATTACACAGACATTCTATATTTACATGTTTATTGCTGATATTATCATTTTGATTGTTTTTAAATTTGATTATATAGATGTATACGCTGTTATAACGCAAGAGAAGCCGGGGCATGTTACACTAGTGTAATTGTATAAAGCTGTGGCAATTTCCGCGATGCAAGCGCGACCCAATTCAAGAAGAAAGACATTTTCTTATTAATTACTTATTCTTCAAACCCTCATTACATACAAAAACTTTGTAAAATGTTCTTATAATTTGTAAATCAAAGGCTAAGTGCGCACTTGGCTTTGAAGTTTACGAAATTTGTTCATAAAAACTTCGCTAATTAACTTTCGACTAAAGGAATTAAAAACTTTTTATCCTCGGAATCCTTTCACGAATGATAAATACTAGCTGTTTACTGTGACGTTGTTCAACTTATAGTTAGGCTTTTGGAGTTTCTTTGTAATTTACGTTCCAGATAGCGTAGAAGTAAGTTGTAATATAGGTAAGTTAAAATCCATGTCTATAAATTGTTACAATTATTAATATTAAAATATTTAATACTTACTTAATATTTTTTAATATCATGAAATATCTATTTAAAAATATAAAATTATACCTTTCAAAAAATCTTAATTTACTAATTTACTCAATATTAAATTCCAAATAATAATCAAATCACAACCAACACAAGCAACGTTCAAAAATGCATTTAAAATAATCTCATGTTAAAGAAGCGAACTGGGGTCTGGAAAGTCGCAAGTAGATCTTCATTACTCCTGCAATCCGCTCTAACTCGACCGTAAATATTAAAAACCATTATTTATTATCCAATCACAATCCCGCGTGGTTTCCTGCACATTTTAATTAAAACTTTAATATCGTATGATGCTTTTCTTTTTAAGGGATTTCTTGGAAATACGTTTTTAAGGTGTGCTATATTCATTTGCGTTAAGAAACTGTTTAACATGAATAGAGTTTTTATTAACTTAAATTTTAAAATAACTATATTACGGATAAAACTTTATTCTTGTACATGTTATTTGCAAGTGCAGTAAATCCATTCTTACAAATTTTAATGCATGGACGAAGCATGACGAATCTAAATGTTTCAAAAATGCATAAAAATGACGATGTAATGTAGAGTTTAAAGAGTTTTTTTGTGACAATAATACCTAACTATGTTTGGATAAAAGTATATCTAGTATAAAATCTGAATAAAATGCAAATAAACTATAACACACAAAAAAATGTGTGCGTGTACCTACTAGGGTACACACGTAAGAAGTGAAACTTCTTTATGACCTTATTTTTCAAGAAATAATTTAATATATGCAACTTTACAGGAATACGTCGAATCACGCGTGGTAGGGATAAGAAAAAGATGGCGCGTAACGGAAAAATGTCACGCGTAACGAAAAAATATTACACAAAATTTTTATCCAACCCCGATAAAGAAATTTCACTTCAAAAACGGAAAGAACTTATTGCACACATATTTTAACATACAAAATCCTGAAAAACATCCTAAACGTATACGGGTCATTTAATATAGCTCAGTAACTGTTGTGAATGAATAATGAAAGGTAAATAGAGGAAGGGACGAACAGCGAAACATGTAAGTTTGTTTGCTATATAACATTTACACTGCTTTATAAATTCATGTTATAATATTATGAGCCTTTTCCTTTTTCATTTACCGATGAAGCTGAGCTTCCCAGGTATTTATGTCAATATCAATTCAATTAAAAATAATTTATTTCTTTCATATAGATCCGTTCCTACTGAGTAAGAATGTATATCAGAATTATTTGGCAGCATATAGGTACCTACTATTTTATAAAAAAAACATGTATAAATGAGAAAGAAATGCGTTTGTTGCAAATGCTACATTGACTTGTTATAATATGTTCAGATTGAGCTGTATAAAAGTACCTATTTATAATTTGATATCAAAGTGAAATCAAAATATAGCGTCAAGCCAAGCCAATTTCCAATACAATTTCCAATATTTAATGAGATATTTTAACTGTCAAAACGTATCCAGCCTCCCTGATAGTTCGCTTCGTTGAATCGCAGCCACGTGGACGCGTGTAGCAAATTATTTTACTTGAAAAATGCGAAGTAGCAAGAAAGTAAGGCGTATTTTATAAAAATCTCATCATCACGATAATATCTGTTTGAGATAAACTATGAAATTAATGGAGCAATTTTGTTAGTATTACGATCTAATTTTAGACATAGGATAGTTTATTTGATTATGAAAATAAGATTGGTTTCAACAAGTAGGTTATATAATAATCACATTGGGTAGAAAAAGATAAGACACAATAACTGCAATTCACTCCAATGATAAACGGAAATCGTATGCAGCAAGCAATCTGTGATCTATTCTGATGTCTCGAGCGATATTATTATGATCCTGCCAGAATATCTGGACATTTATGAAAGAGAAATTAAAATTATTATCAGGTATATATATTTGCAATAAGAGTAATAATAATGTTTTTTAGAGAACAAACTACGTTTTTACCAATCATGATGGATTAGAAATTAACCTGAAAAACCTTGTTAAATGACGAGTCTTAGTAAAAAGTCAAGTTGAATAAATAAGCGTATTTTCTAGGTAATGACTAGGTAGTTCTGTGGACTAGGATTCATTACAACAAATCTCATATTATTAGAAATAAATTGTAATTTACACTAAAAATAAAAGAATAATACAGACAACTATATCGACATAATCATTTTGATATTTCTCCAAATACGGCTGAAAAGATTTGCTAGATTAATATTTAGATTTTCTTTAATATTTAGACGGCGATCGTGACCGAGAGAACACGAAAAATATCCTATATCAGCTGCGCAGTCAGTATTTTGTTTTGGTACAAATACAAAATATTGGTTTCCAGTATTGAAATCGAGTTGACATTTTGTTTCTGTTTCGATTTTGTATCCGTTGATAACACTTCGCGGATTTTTTTCTCTCTCAAATTTAAATCCGTCTCACGTCATTCAAAACATGAGATAGATAGGGTGTAATATTAACCGCCTAATAATTCTCTTATAGACTAGTCAACTAATTTAATAAATTGTATCTTCTCTCAAAAATATTGTAGTAACGTGACCTTATAGGATACAAAACTAACCAACTGAAAAACAATCTTTCATTTTTAAAGCATTAGTTCCTGAGGTTATAACGAACAAACGAATAAACTCTTCACCTATATACCTACTATAAGTTGAGACAAACCACAGGAATAAAGTGACACTGGTAGGTTACGAAGAATCACATCAGCTCAACAATATATTGTTTAGAAAATTCGAACTTTCATTGAAAGTCTGTCGTTACAATATAGACCAATAGCATTTGAGATTGTAATGACGTCACGATTGTTTTGTATTAAGAATGCCTTCGTAACATCATTATTGTTATTGTTTATTTTCTTTTGTGCAATATAATATGATAATTATTTGTTATTGTTGTATGTTAATTGTTGTTGTTGTATGTTAATTGCGTAATACAAGAAGTTATAATTATATAATTAATGAGGTGCTATGTTTGTGTAAATTTCAAGATATTATATTTTGTAAACATAGTAATTGTTCTTTTGTAATAATTATTGAAAGAAATAACATAATTTAATTGTATTTGTAAATACTTACTTACGAAGTTATTGAAAAGAAAATGCGATAGTGAGTTATATGATCTGATTGGAAAAACTTACACAATAATATAAAAAAATATTAACTTCTCTTAAAAAATTTTCGTTCTATTTTTTTAACCTTACAATATTTCTTCTATCTTCATAAGCTGCAGTGTTTAGAATTCCAAAAAATGGCAGTCAGTCGAGTTCTAATTGATCGACGTTCGCTTATCAAAACACGGTTATCAGCAATACAGCGCAGTCACAATAACGCCACAAAAAAACAGATCAAAGCGGAGTCTCAATTGACCAACATTTTTTCCGAGTTCAAAGGCGAAGTTAGTTACAAAGATACAATCTGAGCGCTCCGGTAACGTTCCTTTGCCTCTAAACACAAACCTCGCTAAATTAGATGAAGGTACGCTGTTAGTAAAGGGAATACGATATCGCTTTGAGCGTCGTTATGTTTTAAATCTTTTTCCTTTGGCTTCCACGATTTGGATAGTTAGGTATGGGAAATTGTGCGCAAGTAAATGTAAAGTTTTTATGTATTGGTAAATGTGATGGCCGAAATCGGTAGACCAAGACGTTTTAATGATGCCAGTGTATAAGTGTACAAAAGTATATAATAAAATATTGGGTATATACGATAGTCAATATAAAATAAAAGATGGAGGCCGCGACCTGCGACTTCACAATAGTACCCAAAATTCATACAGATGAACAAAAATGTTCTTTTATAAATTAAGAATCTATTAAAGTAAACTTTATATGAAGATAATAACATGTACTGAGTAGATGTGTTCGATGTACTTTATGTGTTAGATAAATCTTAATTTCCTCGCCTTTATATGTTTCAGGTAGTATTCAGTACTAATTCGATTTTCTTAATCCCTCAAAGAATAAGAAGCTTTCAAACTCAGGTACACCGTGCTATTCATTAGACTTGTGTGTGTTGTGAAAAGAAAATAGGTATTGAAAATAATTAAAGGCTCTTTTCTTTATATTTAAGTACTTACTTAAATATTTCGATGTTCTCAAAACCGTATCTTGCCGATAAATAATCTAACTAGATTTAACCTTACCCGGGAATCGCTAATAAACAATAAATTATCTAGAAATGGGTTGCTTATCGCCAGAACGCGCCAGACCAGCTCAGACTAAATGGACGATAAGAGGCAGAACGGCCAGGCACCTTTTAATTCAGCTCGTCCGTCCGCTTGTAAAGAAAATAATTAACTTTTTCGACTCTCGTCCTAATTAGGGGAACGGCCGCTGCATGACAAAAGAAAGGCTGGAATATTTTGAATTCACGCGAAACTTGCGAGTGTGTTTAATCAAAAGCAAATAAAATCTCTGAAAATGAACATGGAATTTTTTGAATTGGTTGTTCTGAAGTTTATGTGTATATGAATTGAATGTAAGGCATCCTTGTGTGATCCTTGGTTTACGTGGAATGCTGATGTTTTACACATGATAGAAGAAATGGGTTAACTTTTATATTTTATATCAATAAAATCTATGGATTACAAAATCGGTATAATATAACGTGTATTATTATGTTGTTAAAAAACTTGTACTATAGATATTCTTGTAAAACTATTACGTATGCACTATGCATGTAAATTTTAATAAATCGATAAAGAAAAACTCACTTCGATATCATAATATAGTTACTTACATAAATCAAAACTCAGCATTAAACAACTATTTACAGAACTTTGAAGAAGTAAAATGTCCGTCTCTTTGTTCGCGCTTTTTTCAAATCATTCGTTCTTTAAATCTATACCTAAAGTCCATTTAAAGTTTTTACATATTGATTTATTATCTAATAAGCAAATAAATAACAAGCTAATCACTACCCGCTGCTCCACTCGGCTAATTTCCGATAATGTAACGATTACAAATCGGCCAGTTTCAATTATCAACGTACAAACAGACTGACGGATTGCGTAATTATTACCCGGTGTTTGCTTTCTGGCTATCCTTGTAATGGGCATAGTTGTTAATTATATTTATAGTGTAGTTTTGGATATATTTAGAATTAAGTTAGTTTTGCTCGGTTCCGCGGCAGAAATAAGAAAAAAAAAACAGTGGTACCTAGTTGTGTGCATCATAATTTCAGCTTTTGCAAAACTTTTGATTTTTATAAATTGAACAGTTAATGTTATAATCCTTTGGTTAATAAAGACACAATTATTATTTTTCTTTGGATAGAATTTCCTTTAGCTTCATTAATAATAAAAAATTGCGGCCGTTTAATGGTTAGCAAGTAATTGATATAACCACAAGACCAGAGACACTTATTTCTGAGACCTAAAGAAAAACTTATCGTATAAATAAAAAACTTGTAATCGATTATCTTATCCTATCCTATTCTACTATCCTACTCATATTATAATTGGAAAGTTTGTGAGGATGTATGTATGTGTAGGCGTGTATGTTTGTTACTCTTTCACGAAAATACTACTGAACCGATTACTATGAAATTTAGTACACATAATATAGAGGGTGACTTGGATTAACACATAGGTTAGGTTTTATCCCGGAAATCCCACGGGAACGGGAACAATGCGGGTTTTTCTTTGAAAAAAAACCTAGCATTATTACAAGCGTCTATTTTGGGCAATAAAACGAAAGCTATGGGTAATTTTTAAGCTATTGCATAGCTTCTATCGCGGGCCTTGAGCGCGGGGACCGAATCGAGAAATTCCGTAACGAAAAAACCTCACCCTCCCCACTCCGACGGATACGGAGGTGTGGCTTGAAGGCATAGCATGCAATAGCTTTACCGCGGCAGTCCCCGAGTGCCACACGTCTTTTTTTTTATAAATTTGTAATTGTGTGTGTTTGTATGCACGTTTATGCACATAAATCTCCACTTATAAAAATTAACTGTAAGTAACTGTATTTCGTTTTCAAAATGCAACCGATTTATGGGAATAGGTATTGTAATCTAAATGAATATTAAACTCAAACTCAAACTCAAACATTCATTTATTCAATTAGACTACTATTTAGTAGCACTTTCGAATCGTCATTACATGAGTATTTTTAACATTTACCACCGATTCGGAAAGCAGTATCTATGGAGAAGAATCGGCAAGAAACTCCATAGTTGCTCATCTTTTATACCTACATAAAAGCACATAAACAACGCTCCCTTCGTTCCATTTCATATTTCCAAGGAATCAATCAAAGCTGTCGCAATGCGGTTCCGGGATCTAATCTGCGTCGCTATTTACAAGCGTGTACATTTCATTAGCACATTCACACTTTTCATTGAGCTTTATGGATGTTACTATTATTTATGGTAGATGTAGGTTAAATGTTTTGTCGTGTAAAGGTTAAATGTAGCCTAGGTCATAATGGTATGTACTTCTAGACATAGGTGGTAGTGTAGACTATTATATAATCTAACGTTGTACAAGAGTTGTTGATTTGTGAAAAAGTAGTAAATATACGTACATGTATCCGATAAACTTAAATCTTTAAAATATAATAATATGTAGAATAGGATAGAATTTTGAAATGAATATGACTAATACACGCACTAAAGTAAGTTGATTTAAAATTAAAGAAAAATATTTTACAAGATGCATAAAATTAATAGAGATTTTTTTTGTATTATTTTTCTGTAGGTACATTAATAATCGCATGTATTTATTATTAATATAATTTATCGGATACAGCGTGAATTTAGCTACTGATGTTAACAAATCATAAATAATATTTAAAAATATAACATTTATTTGCTATCACAAACATCGATCCTATTTTATAAGCTCCCAACTCCGGTTCTTCAGAAGAAATATCTTCAAATATTTCAACTTGAACACCCGTGTAGCGGCGGAAAATCTCGAAAAGTTTTGAAATTGATAGCGTACCAGGAAAAACACGACGCGGCTACAGCCTTCAGACACGGTGTCAAAGGTCGAGATTCGAGCGATACCATGATCTAATACTTAATGCAAGGATTCCGATGCCCTCTTTGTTACTCTCCATACCTCTAGAAAGATGAAACCTTCCACAAATATGCTATACATTGCACGCTACATTAGCACTTACTATTTAACATGTCATAGTTACGCAGCAATGTATAGTATCTTGAAAGTTGGTACCGTGTATGGTAGGTGGGTAAAAGAATGGCGATTCCATCGGACGCTCAGTTTTAATTAAACGGTGACAATTATTAAACGAATCGAAGTGTCACAGATAATCTTTTATAATTAAGGGAGGAATGGCAGCATTAAGTGGAGATTGCTGGAGGTGTACATTTCTGTAGTACCTATATAAAGTTATTTTGCGTGCTATAAGAGAGAAAAATCAAGCTAACCTGTTTGTCTCACACATTTTTATGAATATACATAAGTAGAATATTCTGAGATTTCATATGTTACTTAACAATATTTAAAATGTTGCATTATAATTAAACGCTTATAATATATTTGTTATACATACTCTCTTTTCAACGAATCTATATCCATGGAACTTAAGCCTAGACCTTCTCCTTTGATCTAAGATTCTTCGCGAACTTTGTTACCGTGATATTTTGACGAAATTTTTAGGTGACTTCCAAAAGAGAAAATAAAACAAAAATACTTTCCTATTTTTATTTGATTAAACAACTTCAAATACACAAAAGGTACAGGTCAACGATCCGCATGTTATTTTAAAACAAAACATAGTCTAATGAGGCCGCCCAAAGCAAAAATATCTATTTTCCTTTCCATCTCAATTGTTAAGAGAAAGTTAACTTATTTTATTTATATATTTACGTTATCAATAAACATAACAACCCTTTTTATGCTAATGATTTATGTACGAAGTTCAATAATATCACTAATATTATAAATGCGAAAGTTTCTTCGTGTTTATGTTTTGACTTGTTTGCGCAATCATGTCAAAGCTATGAATAGGGTTTTTATTTTTAGAAAGAAATAAAGAAAGAAAATCTTAGGGCACGATATTAGAAAAAATTGTAGAGTGAACTGTATCCTTTCCTAGTATCCATCAAGAATCAAGGGGGTTACAAATCACAAAAATATTTAATTAAACATTTAAGTAAAAATTAACGTGAGTGAGCCTGAGTAAGCGTGAGTTAGCCTGAGTTAGCGTGAGTTAGCCTGAGTGAGCGTGAGTTAGCCTGAGTGAGTGTGAGTGAGCGTGAGTTAGCGTGAGTGAACGTGAGCTAGTCTGAGTGAGCGTGAGTGAGCGTGAGTTAGTCTGAGTTAGCGTGAGTGAGCGTGAGTTAGCCTGCGTGAGCGCGAGTTAGCCTGAGTGATCGTGAGTTAGGCTGAGTAAGCCTGAGTTAGCGTGAGTAAGCGTGAGTGAGCGAGAGTTAGTCTGAGTGAGCGTGAGTGAGCGTGAGTTAGCGTGAGTTAGCGTGAGGGAGCGTGCTAGCGTGAGTGAGCGTGTTTGCGTGAGTGAGCGTGGGTTAGCCTGAGTGAGCGAGAGTTAGCCTGAGTTAGCGTGAGTTAGTCTGAATTAGCGTGAGTTAGCGTGAGTGAGCGTGAGTTAGCGTGAGTGAGCGTGAGTGAGCGTGAGTGAGCGTGAGTGAGCGTGAGTGAGCGTGAGTGAGCGTGAGTTAGCGTGTGTTAGCGTGAGTGAGCGTGAGTTATCGTAAGTAAACCTGAGTTAGCATGAGTTAGCCTGCGTGAGCGTGAGATAGGCTGAGTTAGCGTGAGTTAGCCTGAGTGAGCGAGAGTTAGTCTGAGTTAGCGTGATTGAGCGTCAGTTAGTCTGAGTGAGCGTGAGTTAGAGTGAGTAAGCGACAAGCGTGAGTTAGCGTGAGTTGGTCTGAGTGAGCGTAAGAGAGGGTGAGTTAGCGTGAGTTAGCGTGAGTGAGCGTGAGGTAGCCTGCGTAAGCGCGAGAATCTTGAATGAATCTGAAAATTTGATGCTGTGAAATTGTGTTTTATATAAAATACAAGTCTAACTGACTTCTGTAGAACAAATTTTGTTACTTCTGATGTTAGTTATCTTGTCCTGCGAGGTTGCTGGTGTTTTACAAGTAACCCTGGATATCCCAAATTGCTTTACAATCATCATGACATGACGTGCGTGTAATTAATCTCATCATTCTCTAATGCGTCATTACGCTAATCAAGTGCTGTATTTACACATCAATTTGTTATGAATTATTCCACTGCAGCTAATTATTTGGGGAATTGTCTGACCCTTTGATTAAAAGCGCTGTGTAAGTAGGTACTTACTGTTTCATATGGATAACATTTGTAACATAAAGTACATAAAACTTTGTAAACACGCACACAAAGCCGTTTATTTAAATGATGATACTTTTTGAAATACATTTTCTCGTAAATATTTTCAATTTCAATATTATGAGGCATTAAAACACATACATATTATTATTATTAAATATTTTATGCGACATCACTTTGAAAATATTTTTAAATTGCATTGATAAAATATGATGCTTTGCATATTTCGATGCGAAGCATCATTTACACTATTTCATTTATATAAATTTTGACTCAAGATTTTTCTGCAAATGCTTGAATTAAATTCAATTAAGTACTTAATAATATGTTAAAAGAAAAAAATTATTGAATATTTTTTTATCTAAATAAGTCAACATATTAACCAAAAGTAATAGGACAACTGGATAATAACAAAATTTAATCATAAATTCTTGTCGAATATGGCTTTAATATATTTAGGAGTGTCGTAACAAGGGGCCATCTCTCCAGGGGCCAGAAGACTGATCACCTTATACTTTAAAGGAAAATCGATCGGAAACAGATGTGAACATCAGACCAAATCCGTCAAGATATATCGTTTAAAATGCTTTATTTTATATCATATTTTTATAGTTTTTAGAAATAAATTGGCTTTAGACTTGTTGTAGACTATAGTTTCAAAATTATCTATTTTGTTTAGCGGTATTATAGTAGAGTTATTAGAAATTAATGAATTTATTCTAAGGTGATTGTTGGAAAAAAAGTTGGCTCTACCAATAATTTTGTAGCATTGAATAATATTTAGCTGTCTGTTTTCAATCTGGTTGATATAATTTTTTGTCACACGAACTCTATCTTTACTGTCTGACACAAAATAATATATGTTTTTTAATTCATTCAGAATTAAAAAAAATATATATCTACATTTTGATTCACGCATTTCATGTCCATTGTCCATATCATATGTGAAGTTACCATTGAAATCAGCAGGTTCGAATTTCAACAGCATAAAGTATTATCTTTTACATTTTATTGTGTTCACTGTTCGCCTAACACTCGAGACCTTCAAACAATTGTGTTTGTACAAAAAATAAACCAACGGTTTTGTTCCTTTGTTGGAAAAACATAGGCATTGATAACTGTGTTGAATATTTTATTGGTATTTTGGTACTAGTTTTCCATCGCTTTATGTTTGTTTTTTCGATAGATTTTACGATATACGCTGTATGGCGCTGTTAATAGAGATTGTGTTATTGATAACGCGTCAAATTGTTGTACATAAAAACACGAATCGATGTTTCTGTATTTTTACGCAGATTTGAAAAGCACTTGAACAATTTTATTGTGCATAAAAATGTAGCTTTTAAAATGTTTGTAACGGGATTGGAATTGCTATTTGATATTCATATACCTTCAGTCGTGATAATATTCACTGAATTTGAACGAATAGTTACTGAAATCAACTGACCAGTGTTATTCAATTTTTCTTTAAAACAACTTTTCGGGCATAGATGAATACTAAAAAAATCCAATCATCTCGACCATTATATTGCTTCTTAATGTCTACTCTTTTGTTTTCGTAAAATGTTGTAAAAAACGTCCATACTTTTTTTCGTTTTTAAATTATAAATTAACTACCTATTTGTACTTAGATATAACTGCATAATCAACCAGACGATATTATATTATGACGAAGTTAATTTAATTTTCCCTTCACAAAGTAGTTGAAATAAGACGACATATTCATGAGTAATGTCACTTATATACTAACTAAACCGAGAGTCCGTGGCCAGTTGTTACGTCCCAAGAGTCTTATTATAGAAATGTATCCATAGGGTTAATATAGCTTTTTATTAAGGAAAATGTCAATTCTATGGTATGTGAAAGTTTTGCAATTAAATTTTTTGAAAAAAATTGCAGTGAATAATATAATATTATTATGTCATTTGCAAATTAGGCAAATATAACGAATTTTGTAATTAGTCGGAAATTTAGGTTCATGGCACTGCAGTTTATGTTGACGATAAGAAAGGAAAGGATTAATAATGATAAAGCTCTATGTAAATAAATAATATAAATTATAAAATAGTGATCTCGGTTATATAATATATTTACTTTAATAATTTCAACCACTTTGAAAGATTTAGTCAATAGTCATTTCCAAAAAAAATTATAAGTTAAATTTCAGTAGCCTCTTAATATACATATATATATTTATATTGGATAAAATTGAATCAGGCTCGGTAAAGTATTCTTTCGTTAACGAAGCGCCTCATATTAATCTTGCTGTGGGAAAATTAAAATAAACTACTAAGTAGTTAAGAACGCTTGTATTTTATAGTGTGGGTTCCGTATATTTTTTTTAGAATATATACGGGTAATAGAGACGAAGAGATAAAGACATGTGTTTAAAGTTCAACACACTATAAATTGAATTTTAAACATGTTAGATCAATTTCAGATAAAGTTGAGTTCGTAAATTTCTTTTTGTTTTTACTGGAATTCAGTATTTACCTTAGGTATTTACTTTTATTCTATCAGACGATTTGGATACGATATATTTACATACAACGAAGCTTTAATTTGCCTCATAATAGAACTGTTGATTTTGTCTGACCTTGTAGTCTATGAAACGATATTATAATTTAACACAATAATCATCTAAACAACATTTGACATATTAGCAAAGAAGTCATCATAATCGATCAAGTAGAACCATGCCTTTTTCACTCCAAACATTACTCGAAATTCACACCAAATAATGTTATAATACACGTTCAAATCTATTCATAACAATTGAAACGTATAGTTTAGTGGGATTACATCCCATTTCCAACGTGTGTGAATCGCGTGGATTATTGGTACGAACTACAGTGGATTATACATTGTTACACGGAACACTAGAATTTTCCACAGATTATGTTACGAATACTTGACTTAATCTGTGCTAATTTGATTTGGAATTTATTTGTATGGGTATAAGGAATATATTTAAATGTGTTTAAATATTTAATGGGTATTGTAAATCTATTAGATATTATGTGTATGTAAATTCAGCAATAACCAGTCAGTTTTTTCCAGCTTCAAATGGGACGTCTCGGGATGAAAAACATACCTACCTATGGTACGGCTAATATTTACTTTTCAAATAATGAAAATAATTTTAAATTAAATGTTTGAATTAAAATGCACCTTTTCACAATATTATCAATATTATTAAGAAATATATAAACGACTATGTAATCAATGTAGTAATAATGCCGAAAGATGAAATTATAATTAATATTATGATCTGATTGTCACTCGAATTATCAAAAAAATTTTTTTTACATATTTTTCAAAAGTATTGTCCTTGATCGAAACGTCTATATATAATATTATATCAGTCACCATAGATAATCCTTTATTGTAAAAGCTCAATGACAACGGCAGTTTCGGACTGATAACCTGAAACAACAAAATAACTATTCATAAACACTTGTAAAACTTACTTTGAGTTTTGAGCACCAAGATTAAGGTATTTTCCATGGAGAACACGAAAACATAATACTTAGATACAGTAAATAATTCATTATAAATGAGTAACTGGCTGCTGCCCACGGCTTTTCGTAATTAAAGGCTAGGTTTTCATTATTTCTCTCTATACGCCTCTCTAGTCATATTATCTTAAAATTGACATGAAATCAAGTCAAATAAATACACAACCGCATTTATAATTATTTATTCTTTTATTCACTTTTTTTCTTCATTGTTTCTTAGCTATACATTAATATACAATAATATTATAACAATAAAATTCACAAATGCATAACCTACGAAATTATCCATATATCCACATACAAAATATCAAAATTACTAGCAAGGATAAAAAATACGTATCTCATATTCATTATGCATAGAAAACTAAATCCGCCAACACAAAGCGATCCAATCAAAATCGACAAAGGACTCCAGAATATTAACTATGAAATCTATCTTTAATCAACGAGAAATGCAATCTAAAGAAACTTTAAGAAGCGCAAAAGTTAATTAAGGACTTGAATAAATTATTGAAAGTGGACGAAGAGGGCCCTCGAGATCTGCGACCCACGTATTAACATATATGACGTAAGCGGTATTTAATAAACAGCCCTAGACAACCATCAACCTAGTTTCGACGTTAAGATGTTATATACGTGGGAGGTTAAACGGTTTGAGATTAAGAAGTTGCTTCTTGATTTTGTGGCTCTATTTTTAGTAACACGCTGTTGGGATAACGTTCTTATCTGTAGCTAGTTATTTGTGCTTTAAATAATTGATGGCATGTTTTATTGAAATAAATAAAGTCGAGTCTTCTTCGCCACTTATACTGGTAAATAGATAACAATGAGGTCCTTTAGTAAGCTCTTTTATGAAGGGCGTTGTTATCACAATTGCTCAAATCTCAGCTTTTTCATGGGCATTTTGGTGAAGATTCTACTTACAAAAATAGATTCTGTTCTTTCGGAGATTAAATGAAACATACAAGCAATCAAAAATGTTTCCTGCCTTCTTACTAACCTACTGCATTTAGTATAAATGTCAGAATTCTATGATTCTTTCGCTACAAACAGAAACTTAAGCTTAAGTCATAATATTAATTTACAATTGCATCCATAATATTATATGTATATGCAGCTAGACGCGATAGACAAAGAATAGATAACAGAGTTCATTTATAGAGCACTAATGCGATTAACTGTAGGAACTTCTAAAACTATTAGCTCGTATTTATATGAGAAATACTTGCGACGGATAAAAGTCCAATAAATGAGCTAACGCCGGTATTAAATCTCAGTCGCACAGGGTTTCCCAGTTTTATTAATCCACATTTATATCTATTATTTGTATGGCTTCCTAGTGATTATCTGTCCCTTTCTTTTGTTGTGGGTAGAGAGGGATAGAGCGGGTATGTGACACACATTGTTGAATGGAATCTTGTAGCAAGCTAGGTATCGCCCGCAGCTCCACTCGTACCTGGAGATACCTGAAAAAAGAGAGTGAAGATAAAAAGTGATACAGATACGATAGTTTAAGAGTAACAAAATGCACCCATCCATACACACCTTCGTATTTTTAATCTACCTGTAAAAAAGTCCTACGTTGGTAGCAGTGTAGCTTTCTACTATTGAAAGAATTTCCAAAAGCTTTTCAGTAGTTTCAGAGCTTACTTGATACACATTTTTTGGTTTTATTTTCGATTTAATATGTCACACTAATTATATTTACTTATAAAAACTCTGAATGTCGTTTATTTATAACTTCCATTCTTGATTCTACGCAGGAAAATACATCAATATAAAGTAAAAATCCAGAATCTTCTTTGTGTTAATTATATCACAAGGAAAATAAAAATATAATTTGTAGTCCATTAATTTGACACAATATCCTGGATATTATTTTCATGTAAAATTGTAATGAAACAACTAAAATTATATAATATTATTATATTCAGAGTAGGAAAAGAAAAGCGAATAATAACATAACAATGATGATGTAATTAAAATAAGCTGAAAATAATTATTTTCCCATAAGAATAATCATTTATCAATAATCACAGATTATAGGAAGAATAAATTTTTATTTTGAAATCCGAGGTTGACCTTTTCTTATTCTATTCTTTCCCTTTGATTGAATTTATGTATCGGTGCTTTGCGATAATATATACATTTTACAGTACATTGATGTTCTACAGCTAGCATTATAAGTTGGTCTTACAAAGCAAGCAATGAACTACAACTATTAAAGTCCCATCGAGTGTCCGAAGCTTGAAGCCATAACAATAGTTGCTGAGTTTTGTCGGTTTACAGTGGGATTAATTCGAAATCCCGATCCATTCCTACATTATTATGGCTTATATAAATTTATAATTGAATAAGCGTTTAATCTATACTGATGTTTTGGTGAAATATCCCATTAAATCAGTGCTGTGTGGCTTCTACATTAAAAGACTTTAAATGACATACAATATCTATATTATTTAAGTATAAATTGGTTAATCCATACTAATATTATAAATGCGAAAGTAACTCTGTCTGTCTGTCTGTTACTCAATCATGCCTTAACTACTGAACCAATTTGCATGCAATTTGGTATAGAGATATTTTGATACCCGAGAAAGGACATAGGATAGGTTTTATCCCAGAAATCCCAGGTTTTTCTTGGTTTTTCTTTGACTGCGCGGGCGATGCCACGGGTGGAAAGCTAGTAATGGTATAATTTATTAATATTATGATGCCGTACAGGTATGTATTTCAAAATATTTAATATATGATATTAACTTTACATTATTATAATGTCCACCTGTACGTGTAAAATATGTATATCTGTATTTTGAGCTTGATTTAAGAATATATTTCCCTACATCCTAATACATTCCGTTTACAACTTAACTCTGCCTTACCAGACCCTTTCCTCTTTTATTAACCTCCACTGGGAATTGAACCCACTCAATCACTTTAAAAAAGGTTTAATTTATAAAATACTTTCCTAAACTTGAATACATACAGCAGCATGTAACCGGTCCTTCCTCCATGTGAGCCGACCCTAACAAGCGAAGCCGCGGGCAGCCGCTAGCTATCATAAATGTAGTAATTAAGGAACGATGATTATATTTCAGAATCGGTCAGCGGTCACGTGATATACGAGCCGTGTATAGCGCA
>CAJQZN010016122.1:0-22260 GCA_907164685.1 Colias eurytheme | reverse complement strand
TTGGCCTGCGTGAGCGTGAGTGAGCGTGATTTGGTCTGAGTGAGCGTGAGTTGGCGTTAATGAGCGGGAGTAAGCGTGAGTGAGCGTGAGTTAGTCTGCGTTAGCGTGAGTGAACGTGATTTAGTATGAGTGAGCTTGAGTTAGCGTGAGTTAGCATGAGTGAGCGTGAGTTAAACTGCGTTAGCGTGAGTTAGCGTGAGTTAAACTGCGTTAGCATGAGTGAGCGTGAGTTAAACTGTGTTAGCGTGAGTGAGCGTGAGTTAAACTGAGTTAGCGTGAGTTAGGCTGAGTGAACGTGAGTTAGCTTGAGTGAGCTTGAGTAAGCGTGAGTGAGCGTGAGTCAACGTGAGTTAGCGTGAGTTAGTTACTTTACTTTTTTTCAGGTCGTTCAAATCGGACGAATTCTCAACGCGCACCGACCGTTTTATATAAAATACAAGTCAGTTACTAAGAATTACAGACTAATAATAATATACTACTAAGAATTATACGTACTAACTTTAACCAAGTACCTATATAAATTTATTATTGTTTTGCAAACTTCTTCTTACTTCCTTGGCAAAGATAACAAAATCGTCGCCTTACTCCATGGCGTAACGTTATTGCTATGACACGACCTTGAAATTAAAAATAGCCTGAAGAAGTTTCACTTCAATAAAATAATATCTCAATATCCATGCAATAGCTTTACCGCGGCAGTCCTCGAGTGCCACACGTATTTTTTTTTATTATAAAACTGCAATGGAAGGTTAGTGCTTCTAAAGATAGCTTGCTAAATAGAGCTAGTAAATAGGGGATAGAAAGAAGTATGAAAATAAAACTGCCTTTCAAAGCTTTAAGACTTGAGTTTTCTTTTAGAACTTCCATTGAAGCTTTAGAAGACTCGATGACAATTTTAATGCGTTTCGATACTACAAATATTCTAATCCTACGAAAGTAATAAACCACTTAACCAATTTTGGTGAAATTTGATAAAGATAATCTGAGAAAAAATAAGGATGATTATTCCGGAACTATGCGAGTTTTACATTAAATATGTGGGTGAAGCCGAGGGCGGAAAAGCATTTTTAAACAATCCATGGAGTAGAATATGTTTAAAACATTTTACAGGTTTTAAATTTAAGAGGAGATTTTTTTATACAATAACTTGTAAGTATTCCTTATAAAATACATTTATGCTGATCGCTGTAATAGGGAAAGAATAATATTTGAAACTAGCTGTGTGCCCCGCGGTTTCATCCGTATTGCTCCGCTCCTGTTGGTCTCAGGGTGATGATATAGCCTATAACCTTCCTCAATAAATTAACACCGAAATAATTTTTCAAATCGGACCAGTAGTTCCTGAGATTAGCGCGTTCAAACAAACAAACAAGCACTTCAGCTGTATACTATTAGTATAGATAAATTAAATTTAAAATCAAATTAAATACACATACCTACATTTATAATCTCATTCTCAGAAAAACCACGGTACTTCAAAAGTATAAACACTTCTAATTCAATTCTCTTGCCCCAGAGACGTCATAATTTTTCATTTGTCTCTCTTTATATTTGAAAAGGCTCTTAATTTGTTTATTTAAAGGTTTAATTAGGTCCCGTGTTGAGGACGTTTCAAATGAAATAAATTCTATTAAAATCACAGAAAAGTAAATTTTACAGTTTTCTAAATGGATTGTAAATTATTAAGAAAACTTTATGTAATCCAAATATTGTGTTTATTTGTTTGTTTAAAAGTTTAGTGCTTGTAAATTGAGCTTTTCTATTGTGTTTACAATACAACTCAATTAGCTAGACTTACTCGAACTTTTACGAAACTACTGGACAAATTTGGATGAAACTTTACATTACTATGAATTATGCATCACATTAATACATGAGCCAAAAACATACAAATACATATAAATAGAAATACATAATATAAATACATAACAATTCTTTATTTTGCACGAAGTTTCGTCTGCTTCGCGATATACCTACAGCTAGTGACGAGATACATACATTTTTTAAACATACAGACATAGTAATTTTTCATTTATTATAAAACAATTTCTTAGCAATTTAGCTATTGTTCCTTTTTTTATTTAATACTAGGTTTCCGCCCGCGGCTTCGCCCGCGCAGTCAAAGAAAAACCCGCATAGTTCCCGTTCCCGTGGGATTTCCGGGATCGCGTCATTTTCCCGGGATATAAAGTAGCCTATGTCCTTTCTCGGGTATCAAAATATCTCCATACCAAATTTCATGAATATTGGTTCAGTAGTTTAGGCGTGATTGAGTAACAGACAGACAGACAGAGTTACTTTCGCATTTATAATATTAGTATGGATATACAGACATTTTATTTATTAACATGTCTAGCAATTTATCTGTTTTCTTATTTAATTTCATTACTTACTAGAATCCACATTCCGCGTGGGATTCAATAAGATGAGATTGTTTCTGTGTAATTTGCAACATTTTTCAGTTGATTCTACTCTCCTTGGATCTTATGTGATGAGTTTTCTTTGAAAATCAGTTGTTTGATATATATTTATATTAAACCTTTGTGTGATCATTTTGTACAATAAATAACTCTTTAGAATATACGTAATGATTATAACATAATATTATTTAAATTCCTTATGTACAAAAAAACCGGCGAATCCGAGCCAAGCAGCTAGTTAAATTTGAAAAGTCACATAGCTTCAAATTCAAATTAATTTATTTGCCAAAAAAAACATGGTTTACATAGATCGCAAGTGTAACTTCGCAAGTGTAACTGGAGCCTTATGTCTGGCATTGCAAGACAATAATGTTTGAAAAATACATTACAGAAAACGTTCAGCTAAATGGAGCCACGTCGCTGCGACTTTCATATAAAAGTCGTTGGTGTAACCAGAGCCTAATGTCTGGCATTTTGCCATAACGACGTGTCGCTCGTACCAATAACGATGTTCTATTAATTATATTTCGTCATTGTACTTGTTTAGACGTTAATGATCAAGATGAGGGTAAAATTTAACGTCGTTTTACATTGTATGGATGTTTATTATATATAAACTTGCAGTTGGAATTTCGTATTTTCTAAATCATCTTCTATATTAAGACATATATGTCTACTAGCGGTCCGCCCCGGCTTCGCCCGTGGTACCTACATGTTTAAACTATCCTATCTCTCAAGTTGGATCGAACTGCACATGGTGTGCGAATTTTATTATAATCGGTTAAGTGGTTTAGGAGTCCATTGAGGACAAACATTGTGACACGAGATTTATATATATATGTCTATGTAACAATATCATGTTTCGTGTCTGTATGTGTGTCACTGATAACGTAAAAACCAATCATCAGATTTTGAAACACTTTTAATATGTACATATTATTTAGTACCTCCCAGTTCCCGGAAAAAGCTTCTCAAAAAATACTCTACAAATATTACCTATAATACTTACTTTCAAATTTTTTTTTTCGTATAAAAAACTAACGACTTTTCACTCAAAACTACCAAAACACTTGTAGACTATTAGAACTCGAACAAAGCCGGGTCAAGTCGGTAGTAAACCATCACAGTTTTATGGACCGACCCTATTCACGAAATTACTCTTTGCTAATCATGTTAGTACAGTAACTAGATGCTTCAGTGTAGAACACTGTGTACTTATTTCTAAGTACATATTTTATACACTGGGTAAATATAATGAAGCTTCTATGAGGCAAAATAAAATTAAATATCAATTATAATCTCTACTTAATATTATAAAAGTAAGAATAGCTCTGTCCGTCTGACTATTTGTCTCTTCTTCACGTCTCTTCTTCGATTTTGATGAAACTTGGTACAAAGATAGTTTGAAACCTGAGACTGCTTCCAAATTCCACGGGAACATGAACCATGCGAGCGTACGTATTGACGGCAACAGCTTGTCAATAATTATTATAAAAGAAAACAAAAATAGCCATAACATTTTTCCCCAAATAAAAATTAAATATAATTGTAATCATTGTTCTATTTTCCCGCATCGCTCCGCACAAAAAGAAAATTCCCTCAAACTTCAAACAATAAAACCATTTGACCATTAACCGAGGATACAACAGTAATTGTTTCAAAAACAATAAGGAAAATACTCGAGAAGTTAATAAAACCACGCCCATGCGAGACCTTGATATTCTTTTGATAAAACTTCCGACGAACTTATTCAATAACCACATTGTAATCAAAGTTGGACATTGCAGACTGCATGGAATATGCTCACAATGGTGTAACTTTTATCTGAATATAGATTCTTTACCTGTCACTTTGGTGTAACGTGCTTTGAATATTGTCCTAAATACTAATATTATAAAGCTGAAGAGTTTGTTTGTTTGTTTGTTTGAACGCTCTAATCTCAGGAACTACAGGTTCGATTTGAAAAATTATTCATCGGTGTGAATGGGCTATCGGTGTTAGATAGCCCATTCATCGAAGAAGGCTATAGGCTATTATATCATCACGCTAAGACAAACAGGAGCGGAGCCACGTGGGTGAAACCGCGGAGCGCAGCTAGTACTACATAATATCTGGGATTTTGCGTGAAGCAAAATCTACAGGAGACATTTTGATGAAACTTTTTTGTTACTAACTATTAGTAACGTATAAGCTGATTTATCATGAGGAATTAACGCATTCGCAAACGAAATATTGCATTTTATATTATTACATTATATACTAAGTACAGATGGTATCTTTTTATTAAAATCCTGTTATTCGACCGCAATATTATTTACTATTTTCAACAATAGGGTTGAATGACATCTATTTGTTATAGGTTCTTCATTTTCACAGCTACCAATCTGCACATCGCTAGTGTGGTTAATAGACTTGACCGCCATAATGGGTCTGTGTCCTAGGTGTGTATCTCTGCAGTGGGAATAATATTATACCGAAGATGATCTACCATTTACCATATACCAATCGTTTTCAGTATTGCTCTTATATTCTATCTTGACGCACTGTGGTGCTCTTCACTTTATTTATTTTTAGGGTTCCGTACCTCAAAAGGAAAAAACGGAACCCTTATAGGATCACTTTGTTGTCCGTCTGTCCGTCCGTCCGTCTGTCAAGACCCTTTTTCTCAGGAACGTGTGGAGGTATGAAGCTGAAATTTATATCAATTACTCAAGTCTACTGTCCCTTGAAGCTGTGAAAAAATCAAACTTCTAAGCCAACGCAATCAAAAGATACAGCCGTTTATGCCGCAAATTTTCGACACTTGCAAGGGAATCAAAACCTACAGGGTGCTTCCCGTGAACTCAGAATCTTGAAATTTGGTACGAAGCAACGTCTTATAGCATAGATAAAGGAAAAATTACGAAAACTATACATTTTTAGTTACATCACAATATAATATATTTTTTTTAAATAATTTTAAACTTATTTGTACGGAACCCTCGGTGCGCGAGTCCGACTCGCACTTGGCCGGTTTTTTTTTATCTTTCCTCTTCCAAATCAAAATCTTATTACTCGAGATGAGTATAAACTGCCAACGGTACTCATAATATAGTGACAAAACAAAAATGATGCAGATAAATCCCTAGTCCCTACGTCAAAGACATGACAAAATCGCGTTGAGATGGGTGAATCCGGGAAATGACGTCATATCGCGGCAATTCAATTTGCCCAATGAAATCTTTGAATTGGGAAGGTACAGGAATTCCGCCCTTTTGTGTTTCGTGTGTAGTTATTAGAAAGGTATAGTTGTGGAAAATTAGTCCGAATGGCTTTACCTGCGTCACAAAATGTACCTATATCAAACAATTCCAGGAAGATTATCTTGCTGTGTGTGTGTATACGCCATTTTATCCATATTTTTATGTCATTACGCTTTGCTCCTATCATTGGTCAAAATGTTAAATTACAATTTGTAAAAATAGGTATATCCAACACAAAAATAATTGAACCGTTCGTGTTGTTTGTAGATAAGCTTGTTAAACCAAGAATTCTTCAGCATTTTAATAATTTTATAGGCAATAATGAAGATTATAAATGGATAAACTGAAGATTTTTTAAAATAAATAGTACCTACCAAGGTACCTACACTAGATATTATGTAGTTAGCATAAAGACTTGCTCATAAAATAAACGTATGAAAATTTTAATTGCATGATACTTGGATACATCAACCATTTAAATATATATCATTTTAATTTTAATTAAATCTTGTTCCAGATATTCGTGATGGACCTTTCAAAAGGAATACGCAGTTAGAAGCAGCTGTAAGTAAAATTAATTACCCTCTATATTTAAAATTTTTAAATTATGTAACTGACCTAAAATAATACTACAATAGATAATACTACAAAATATAAAAGATATAATATTATCTAATTGCTGTTCAAAAAAAAATTATAAAATCGGTCAAGCAGTTTCGTTATAGGAATTTGGTTACATCTAACGCTAAAATTTTATGATGTTTATTATACATAATATTATGTACTTATCTATACTAATATTATAAAGAGGAAAGGTTTGTATGTATGTATGTATGTATGGTTTTCACGCATAAACTACTAAACCCATTTTGATGAAATTTGGCACAGATAATCTTTAGACCCTGAGAAAGAACATAGGCTACCTTTTATTGCGAAATATGTACCACGGGCGAAGCCGGGGCGGACCGCTAGTATATACTATTATATTATGTAAACAGCCTCTACACAATGATTAATCAGATTCTAACTCGATTCTTCACACATGACGCGACGCTATAAATTATAATGACGTCATACCTCTTGATATAATAATTCACGACTGTTAGCCCTTTATTGTGTGTTATTCGTATTTTCCTGTTGTTTTTAAACTCAAATTTATTATTCTTGAATATTCTCACTTCTATCTATTGTAGATTATCGATTTCTAACAAAATTTCTTACTGCATAGTAGGTAGTTACAACAAATTTAAATATTAAAAAAAACCTTTTTAAAACTTCGAATCAGGTTTTCTTCGTTCAACTATCTTGAATTCATCAATTAGTTTGGTTGATTTATCAATTGTATATGAATTGCACTTTTTGTTCAAATTGATATGTGTTCTAATCTTTCAAAACATTTTCCCTCATTGGATGATCATGAAAAGCTTTTAGACATCTTTGAAAATTTCTCGCCATAGAATAAAAAGAATAGGTAAAAATTTCCATCTCCTAACGAGAAACGTAACAAAAATTCACGTGTGTTTTCAACAAAATCAAATGTATCAAGCTTTTGCCCATTGTTTTTAAAAGGATTCGTTGTTTCTGCGTTTTGTTGTGTGTTTTTTGCGACTGTAAACATTTCGTTAAAATTTTGCAGTGTAACATCGCTATTTCAGATTTTTTCTGCCGTTTTATCATAGTTTAGTTACGAGTGTTTTGAAACTTTTAAATGGAAAACTTTTGGTTATAGTGCTGTAGTACACAAATGTGCAATTTACGAAATAAGAGATGAACCCATTTTTAAAGCCTCTTAAAATAATAATCGGAGATAGTGTTACAATAAAAATTTACTTTTCGAAAGACAACTTATATCAAAAGACAACTTATTATTAAGTTTATATATTACTAGCGGTCCGCCCCGGCTTCGCCCGTGGTACATATGAAAAATAGATGTTGGCCGATTCTCAGACTTACCCGATATGCACAGAAAATTTCATGAGAATCGGTCCACCCGTTTCGGAGGAGTATGCAGACTAACATTGTGACACGAGAATTTTATATATAAGATGTGTATCGAATCGATATCCTAAATATTCCGCTACATCATTTACTCCGCCGTCTGTCTGTCTGTATCCAGGCTGTATCTCATACTCAAACCGTGATAGCTAGAAAGCTGAAATTTTCACAAATGACGTATTTCCGCTGCCGCCATAAAAACAAATACTAAAAAATTATAACAACACACACGTACACCAATATTCGCATAAAATTAACGTCTCAAAAATACGTAAAGGCATCGCATCGCATAATGATATAGGATGCAGGACAAAGAACTAGAAGCCTTTCGCATTCGAAGAAATAAAACAGAATAAAATGGAGAGCTTGTGTTGTAACGTGACGCTCGTTCGTTAGCTTTTATGGACATAGTGTAGTAGATATTTTCACGTATAAAGGGCATGCAATCTTGTACTAGTAAGGGTATTAAATTAAAATTGGTATCAATCTTTACTTAACTATAAAGAATATAATATATTAGTGTAGGTAGTGCGCTATATTTTGGTGTACCTATAAAGATTAATCGGTAAAAAATTCAGCAGCTTTTTTGGTTGAAATAGATATTATATTGATTGGTCCAGTAGTTTTTTAGAAGTTTTATAAGTAACTAGTGGTCCGCCCCGGCTTCGCCCGTGGTACAAATTTAGTATCCTATGTCCTTCTCCTGGCTCTAAACTACCTCCCTGCCAATTTTCAGCTAAATTGGTTCAGCCGTTCTTGAGTTATAATTGGAGTAACTAACACGACTTTCTTTTAATATATGTATTATAAATTATATAGATGTGGATATACTCTCCATTATAAACAAAAAAAAAGGTCAAAGAAAAATTTCTCCTGTTACATAATATTTTTCTCAGTTTTTCTATCCTGTCCGAAATAATAAACAAAATGCAAACTAATAAGAGATTAATAAAAAGAAACAAGCACACATTTATTTGTATGGAAGAAGCATTTACCCACATCGTGTAGTCGTATAATAACTATTAGCAATGCAGCTGCGAATTGCATTGTCTAAGCTTGAATACAATTGTAGAGAATTAACATTTCGGCTTACAGTATCGAGCTAGCAATGTAATTCTGAAGTTAGTAGGCTGAGTAGACACGGGGCGTTGGAATAAATTCTTTAAAATAAATTGAAGAGTACAGGTGCAAAACCAGGAATGTCACTAAAATTCAAAAATTTTTTTTTTATGGCAATACATTCGTTTTCCCGCGTATTTTTATTTAGCATTACACAAAAAGTGTAATAACAAGTTTAGTCGGATGTATAACATAAATTTCAAATTTGTATACAGGAACAAAACAGGAAAGGTCCATAGTGTAACGGAACGTAAGAAGGAATGTCCAAGCTGTCAAATTTAAGGTCAAATTGCTTTGAGGATTTATAACGAATAACGAGTATTTATTTGGGAGTGGCTGTGTATGATTTCGAATAGATAGTTCTTGTATTGGTCTAGCTTTGGTAAAATGAGTGAAAGTGACGATAAAAATAATAATAGCTTTGTACATAAAACAAAGAAACGAAAGAAAACAGGTAGAATGCGGGAAGTGATGAAAAAATTGAGAGTCGCTACGCACGAGCCGGGAGATGATTGTAGGTGTAAAAGATTAAAATGTTTTGATAGAATATCATCAGAGCAACGTGTGAAATTACTTAAACACTTCAACAGCATGAAGAGCACAGATGATCAGAATTTATACTTATGTGGCTTAATGAATGTGTGTTCAATAAAAAGGAGGCGAAGTAGAAAGATAGATGAAATGGATGCTAATTTCCACCAAACTCATTTCACTTACAAAGTGAGGATGATAGAGAATGATGACACAAAGGAAGTACCTGTTTGTTGTAAGGCATTTTTATCTATATTTGGTATTACTAAAGGAAAACTTGAACATCTTCAAAAGTCATTGAAAACTACAGGTACTGCACCATGTGACAAAAGAGGCAAGTCAAGTTCAAACAAAAGATTAAACAGCAAAATTAAAAATCTGATTTGTGATCATATTAAATCCTTCAAAGGAAGGTTAAGTCACTACAGCTTAAATGATACAAAAAAAGAATATCTGCCTGAAGATCTTAACATAAAGAAAATGTATAGGTTATACTTGGATGCACATGAGTCACAAAATCATGTATCTTATGAAACATATAGAACAATCTTTAACACAGAGTTTAATATATCATTTGGCTATCCAAGGACTGATACATGCAGTACATGTGATCAATTCACAATAAAAGCAAAGGCCTTAAGAGTTCAAGGAAATACAGTTGAACTTAATCAAATAAGTATTCTTAACAATTTGCATAAGAAAAAGGCTCAAACATTTTATGATCGTAAAAAGAATGCAAGAATGAAAAGCAAAAGAGATGTAGAATTCCAAGCAATTGCTATGGACTACCAAAAGAATGTATCCTTGCCAAACATCACTACAAATGATGTGTATTATAAGCGTCAGTTATCAATGTTCTCTTTTAATATTCATGCACTGGGAGACGGAAGCTCCTACTTTTATACCTACCCTGAAACATGTGGACGCAAGGGATCAGATGAAGTGGTTTCATTTCTATTTCATTATTTGACTAACCACCTGGATAATCGTGTGAAGCATTTGGAAATATATTGTGATTCAGCAGGTGGACAGAATAAGAACTACACAGTGATAAGATTCATTCATTTTGTAGTCCATAAAATGAAATTTTTGGATTCCATCAAAATTACATATCCTGTCCGAGGACATTCATACTTAGAATGCGACAAAAATATGGGCCTTATCAATCTAAAAACCCACATGGAGGTTCCATATCAGTGGTATGATTTGCTGAGAGTTAGTCGCCAAAGACCCAAACCTTTAGAGGTGATTGAGGTAGGAATAGGCGAACTAATCAGAAAATTTACAGTCTTTCTTCAAAATCAGTATCTGAAAAAATGCTCATTTCCTGTGCAGTCTCAAAGAGAAATAATGTGTGTAAGAGAACACCCTAGAGTTATTTTACACAGAAGTAATTATAATGGTTTGTGGGAGAAATCACCCATAGTGGCAAAAAAGGAAACTGGATCAATCACATCAAATGAATTTGAATTGCCTGATTTTTCCTATAATAATTTTTTACCTATTAGTGCAGAAAAGTACAAGGACTTATTAGATTTAAAAAAATTTTGTTCTGAAGGGGCTCAATCCTACTTTGAAAGCATTCCTCATGTATAATTAGTAAAAAAATATATTAAGTTGGACATTCCTTGTATGGTTCATAGTGGACATTTCCAGTTTTTGCATTTGTCAAAAGTTTATTACTTTATTATTTTTATAATAAAAAAAAAATACAGTATTATTTTAATATTATATGTTCCTAAAATTAAGACTTTATAATGTAAGCTAAAGTTTCTATTAGTAGTTTATAATTTTTTAAGTGACACTGAAATGTTTTTAACTTTTAAAAATTAAAATGTTAATTACACAACTTTTTGTTTTAGTGACATTTCTTGTTTTGCACCTGTACTCTTCAATTGTGTGAGGTAATACTATGATATATTTTTAATTTTATGTCATCTATGTACTTATAACTAGTTTTCTGCTGGCAACTTTGTTCGCGTTAACCGAACTACCCCTTTTATGCTTTCTATACGATTTGAAATTCATATAAATGCTCTATTGCGGTTTCCAAAAATGTCCTCCTTAAAAAAAGAAGGCGCGCGGTGATATTTCAGTTTTTGACCCAAGTAATTTTATCATAGTACATTTATGTAAATATACTATACTAGCGGTCCGCCCCGGCTTCGCCCGTGGTACATATTTCGCAATAAAAGGTAGCCTATGTTCTTTCTCAGGGTCTAAAGATTATCTGTGCCAAATTTCATCAAAATCGGTCCAGTAGTTTATGCGTGAAAACCATATATACATACATACATACATACATACATACAAACCTTTCCTCTTTATAATATTAGTATAGATAAAAAATTGTGCATTTCGGTACCAACGTACAAGGTGCTACTTATAGTTTTATTATAGTTCTTTCCTAAGCTGCTTTGTGAAAGTTGAAACTAAAAGTTATACCTATAATATTACTTTTAATAAAAATCAAAGTCAACATGTTAACCGCATCGTGTGTAAACGGCCTACACCACAACAAGATTTCGACTCATCTCGAAATGTTGCACAAGTCGATATATAATTAAATAAGCCATTTCACATTGCTCAGTGATTACCCAGGATTCCTTCGCTAAGGATCGTCGGTTCGATCCTAAACATTGTGTAAATACTTAGTCTTTGAATGTTTGTTTTATAATTATTTTACTAGCTGTGCCCCGCGGTTTTGTACCCGCATTGCTCCTCTCCTTTTGGTCTTAGCGTGATGATATAAAGCCTTCCTCGATATATAGCCATCCTCGATAAATGGGCTTTCTAACACCGAAAGAATTCTTCAAATCGGATCAGTAGTTCCTGAGATTAGCGCGTTCAAACAAACTAACTCTTCAGCTTTATAATATTAAGTATAGATTTATACACCTGAGAAAGAAAATCTTAAGATTATAAAAATACAATCAAGCAAATATTTTGTTGAACTTGGAATCCTTTGAAACCGCCATTAATTTATATTAAATTGAAAATAGCATTGCTTTTAAACTTGAGCTTCGTTATAAATTCAATTTTAAGAATAATACTATAAGCAGGATTTAATTATAACGCAAAAGGAATATTATAAAGGTTTTATAGATTTCATATCGTTCTTTGAATAAATATCTCTAGAAAACGTAAAGAATTTTAAAAGTTATGTTTAACAATTAACTTTTATTTTTCATTTGAACAAAATGATGCATTAAAAAGTTAATAGAAAATGATCTTATTTTTACTTCTAACACTAATAAATAGATTTTTTAAACAAGGCTTATACTTTACTTATGTCTTTTATGTCGAATAAATAATTGTTTAAAAATATTAATATAAATAATATTGTAGTTTATGTAATATAAAAATATAATATCATATGGAAATGTTTTAGTTTATGTACCTAACTTATAAAATAAAATCATATCTCTCTATATATAAACCTTCATTGTACTTTCAAATACGAAAAATTCTTTTGATTAAAGAAAGATGTAATTTTTTATTAATTATTGTATGGTACCTAACCACTCAATACGAACATTCGAACATTCCCCAAGATTTAAATATTACTATGGCTGCCATTTCCAATCACACTGATTACCCACATATATTATCAATCAGAACATCCTGCATAAGAAAGCATCGATTTTTTTAGCTACAAAGCCGCTGTAAACGTGTCTCTTTTATCACTTTTATATTTAACTAGTGGTCCGCCCCGGCTTCGCCCGTGGTACATATTTCGCAATAAAATGTAGCCTATGTCCTTTCTCGGGTATCAAAATATCTCCATACCAAATTTCATGCAAATTGGTTCAGTAGTTTAGGCGTGATTGAGTAACAGACAGACAGACAGAGTTACTTTCACATTTATAATATTAGCACATCATCCCGCCTCGTTTTCGAATTTTTTCTAATTAAAGTGAAACTTTTATTACATCGTCTCAAACTGTTTGGTCTGTGTAGCGCATGTCGCGTGACTGGCGGCTGCCGAGTAGGTATACCTACTCGGCAGCCGACCGTCACGCGACATGCGCTACACAAAGCAGTGTTCGGAACCGTTCGAACAGTTTCACTTTTACCGTGGTTTCATAAAACCACACAACATTTTTTTAAAGCATTTTCATCCTATGAAACTAAAATATCAAATTCAAGACTATGAAGTTCAAATAGTTTTCAGGTTAATGTTATTACATGCATTTTTAGTACATTTATTACGATGTCAAGATGTTATCTCGTACAAACCGTTTAATAATGAAATTCCTTACATTGCGCTGTCAGCTGTATAGTAGGTCCATTGAGATGACTCTGCGAATGTGATGCATTTAATTTTATTTTTTACTAGCACTGCGCTGTGGTTTCACTCGTGTTAGAAATTGTTTTTACCGCTTTTACAACATATTTTGCTGTCGCATCTATGCCATAGATGTGTAATTTTATATAGCCTATAACCTTCCTAGATATTATATGAATTATTTATTGATCACAAAAATATTAAGCTATTGCACAGCTTCTATCGCGGTCCTTGAGCGCGGGTACCGAATCGAGAAATTTCGTAACGAAAAAACCTCACGCTTCCCACTCCGACGGGTTCGGAGGTGTGGCTTGAAGGCATACTATGCTGTATGCAATAGCTTTACCGCGGCAGTCCCCGAGTGCCACACGTCTTTTTTGTCTGAGATTAGAGCGTATAAACAAACAAACTCTTCATATTAATGCGAAGTCCCTTTATTGGGTGGGGCCATAAACAAAGAAGAAGAAGAAATATAATATAGGCTTACGCAAGCAAGCACGCAAATATACAAACATAAGCGCACATAGGTTAAGCTCATAAAAGTTTTATAAAATAAATAATATCCGTCACTTTCAGTTTAATTAATACTTCATTAATACTCATACTATAAAAAAATGCTGTAAAATTCAGTATTTTTCGCCTTTCAGTAGCGTAGTAATAAACTCGAGCCAAGTTCTTAGTTAAAATGTTGTTTATAGTTCAAGTTGGTAACTTGTACTTAATTAGTGTCGTATGAGTAAGCTATTATCGCTTGAACTTAGCTTAACTTAAACCATAAATCGTATGTCTTATAACAACATAAATTACTTTTGAAGTTTACACTTTTTATTACTTTTCATCCTATAATTCATGTTAGAAAATTTAATAGAGCCTTCAGCAGGGTTCTCCATTATTTAGTATGGCAATTAATATCTTTTAAAAGAGGCTTATTTTACTTAACTCACGATGTTCCTAGTAGAATCTATGGAGTAATTATGCAATCAAATCAATTATATTTTATGCATAAATATATATTTTCAGGACATTTTTATACTACCAACCGAGCCAACAGGTCAGTAAAAATGTATGTATGTAAAAAACTAAAATAAAACAGACATTTGAAAGCATTAATAAAAAATCAATTGAAAAGCTTTGTCAATCAGAAAGTCGACAAATACAACAAAACTGAGTAGAAATCAAATTTTTATTGTGTTAAAAAACATCGCAAGTTTGATTCGATGTTATCGAATAAATTTGTTTAACTCGAATCGGTTCGCTTCAATGTTGGATAATTTTATAACAAACAGTACGAAAGAGTACTGCATTGTACTAAAAATCATATAAAATTGAGGAAAAAATTGATTGATGACTCGTAGTACAAAGGTATTAAATTATAAATATGTTTATCAATCGACTTAATACTTGTTTTAATTAATTAATTACTTGTAGCCAGCTACATTTTGTTAGAAAAATAATAATTTTGCTGTTTTATTATAATGCATAATCAATACGCAGATTTCAAAGTAACAGATAACAAGCGTAGTTTTTAACAACAGCTACAATTAAAATAAAATTCACTCAGTCGTTCTTTTAAAATCAACAAAGGTAAACTTTGCAGAATTTTTACCTAATTCTTTCAAACTAAAGCTTCCCTGGCCCAGTAGACAAAGTAACAATTACAAAACGATAACGAAGTTAGAAATCGCAAAAATGTATGGGATTGACATACGCCGCGTTAGATCACGTGGTCTATCTAATGTCAATCCCATACATTTTTGCGATTTCTAACTTCGTTATCGTTTTGTAATTGTTACTTTGTCTAAGGCCCCTGATTCCTGGTATAAGTAGATTATAAATTAATAGCTCGCTGCAACTGTTAATCCATACTAATATTATAAATGCGAAAGTAACTCTATCTGTCTGTCTGTTACTCAATCACGCCTTAAATACTGAACCAATTTGCATGAAATTTGGTATATTTTGATACCCGAGAAATGACATAGGATAGGTTTTATCCCGGAAATCCTACGGAAACGGGTTTTTCTTTGAAAACGCTGGCGAAGCCGCGGGCGGAAAGCTAGTTTACAATAAAGTTAACTGAGAAATATCTAGGAACAAGCTGTTTCATTTATTGTTGAGGTAAAACTTGCTAAGTTAAAAATATGAGTGCAACAATTATTCTTACAATTAAAGTAGTGAAAATACTTTTTTTTATACTTTGTCTCGATTTGGTTTATAATACCTACATCCTATAAACTAATTAGGTGTTATAATAATGCGAAAGTTTGTGATGTGTGTGTGTATGTTTGTTACTCTTTCACGCAAATACTACTGAACTGATTAAAATGAAATTTACCACACATATAGGGTTTTCCTTTGACCGGGCAAAGCAGTGGGCGAAAGCTAATTATTTTTATCTGAAACTGTACTAAACTAAATTAAATTGTTATTGCACTAACTATTATTATTGCATGATCAATTAATTTTATTACATTGCTCAAAATTCGACCAAATTCTAATGACTACGTTCCACTGCAGGTAACGCGATAAAACATAATATCATATTCGGCTAATCTGCATTATTATGTTATAACAACGATTATAATATTATGCTCTATCACGGTAAGTAGAGGAAGCACTAAAATAAATATGAGAATAAAGATATTACAAGCTTATCATAATATTATGTATTCTACATTAACAGTTTCTCCCGCGGACAAAACTATGAGCTAACATTTAATCCATTTTTTCAAATTATTAGGGTTTTTTTTAAAGATAGTATATATAATTATTTGCCCTGGGTCTAACTGTCCATTCCAAATTTATTCACATCACAGCACTAATTTAGCTGTGAAAGTGTAGACGGACAAACTTTCGTATTTATAATAATTAGCATGATCTTAGAAAAATATACGAACAAGTATAAACTTCTCCTGACAAAATTTATTCTACCTCAGTATTTACTTAATTATAGACCTGTCAAAGTTACAAAACTCTTTTCAAGTTACCGATTACTGAGGGACCGACCGCTTGAAGCAAATAATGCTTAATACTTGACTAAGTTATCCTCAAAGTTAGGATGTTACATACTTTTCCAATATGTCGCCATATCTCTGAAACTTAGTCGATTATACTTGTATCGGTCCTTTAAAGAAATAGGTGGGTTATGAGTTTTGAAATTTAATTTTACTGTCTACCTTTATTGTAAGTTTAAAGAATTTCTCTGTGATTTTTTATTTTATATTATTCTTGCTTATTTTATGTTATTCATGACTACGTTTTAATTCATCTTCATAATTTAATGTCATGCAAATAATGGGGAGCCGCTGGAGTCAGGCCTCTGGTGATCGGTCGTTATGGAAATCTTTGGGGGAGGCCTATATCCTGCAATGGACATCCTGAAAGGCTGGAATGATGATGATGATGATGAAATAACCATACAAAACCTTATCATAATGTATTGATTAATTTTAGTGAACGTAAAAATTGAACATAAGTAAAAAGTGAACGTAAAAATATGTATATGTCTGTGTATGTGAAGATTCACATACACAGATATATACACACGAATATGAACAAGAAAACCTACAATTACTGATATAATTAGTTTACAAATTTAATATAAAATCTTATGTATATTTTTTTATACCCCACCACAGGAAAAGCTCATACGCTCTCTCTAGTTCGTCTTTCAAGGAGTAAGACTGCAATCACTACAAATTAAAAATATGTAACAAATTAAATAGAAATAAACATTTATGCTTTGCTTTTGTTTATTTTATACTTAATATAATTGAATAGAGCGCTTCCTGAACCACCACAAAGTTTCACGAACTAAATCATAAATCATTAGCCGCTATAAATACGCATAAAGGTGAGCAAATCGCTTACTATCTGACACATCAGCGCATTTAGCAGTAAAAAATACCCATTTTATACACCATTAATATCTCAAATTACAGGTACTCTTACTCCATCACGGGTAATTTACGTCATGAATATATTCATAGATAAAATCATTGTTTTATTTGATAAATAAAATTACTTATCTGTGAGTGTTCACGTCACTTTTGTTTTGGCGGGAATATTAATGGCGGGAAAGTCGATAAGATTGTTTCTTTTTTTTATAAATTGGTTTTCTTTATTTAAAAGATATTTATTGCGTTTATCATTGAATATTCACTTATAATAGATACTTTTTGCTTTGTTTTATTATATTGTGTGTTTGATAATAATAATCTAAGATTTGTTAATTATTGCATTTCCGTAATGAAACATAGATTTCATTACGCATCAATTTAACTCAACTGTGCAAGATGTTTGCGATGGTATATTCTTTAATTTGGCGGCAAATTAAATCTTCAAAATGTATCTTCTCTAAAACGTAGTTGTACCCTCGGAGCAATTAACAAGCCTGGAGAAGTAACAATTAATTGAACGTTTCTTATATAGTGGCTCTCTTTTATTCAATACCCTAATTAATGCGATAGAAAGAGACAACACACTGTTATCGGCTTGGCATTCAAATCCACATGTAGCCACTTTTTGTTCTAAAAAGGTAGTGCTTGCCACTTTATCGAATACTAAAATATCGATAAATAAAAAAATTAAGTTATAAAATTGCTTGAAGATAATTTAAGATTCTTTTAATTTTGAATTATGGATAGGTAATTCCAAATTTTAAGATTCGGTTAATTTGGAATTATTCATTTACGATGCGTATTGATTGCATTGTATGGTAGTGGTATTTATAAAAAAATATTATTAGGTATTTCGGTTTAGGTTGTTTTTTATGGTTTCGTAAAAAGGTACGTATTTTTTCCTGTTTTCATAGATTCATTCATAGAATTATACGGAACCCTTCGTGCGCGAATCTGACTTCCACCTGGTTGATCTATTTTACAAATCAATAATCGTATCCTACTAATATTATAAAAGCAAAAATATATAAGAATGGACATTTGATATTCTTTCACGAAAAAACTACTGAATGAGTTTTTATGGAACTTTACAATTATACATATATTATAGATTAAACATCAGAATAACATATAGGCTACAATTTACCGCGGGAAAATAACTCATTCCAACAAGGAAAAAATTGGTAAAAGTTTAAAATAAATTGCTTCAAATAAAACAAATAAAATTTAAAAAAAATTTTTACAACATTTTATTTCGATACTTAATTAACAAATTACAATATTTATTATTTAAAATAGATGCCACCTTAAACTTGTGGCACAGCATCTCTGCAAAGCACTTTGCTTTTCTTCCCGTCTGATTCGAAATGATTTGAACAAGGCCGAGAATGTTTTGAAGGCTTCCAATTTTCCCTGTGCTATAGCTTTAACCCAAACATCTTTTAATTTTTCTCAAGCCAGAAACCTGCAAATAACAATAAAATCCATACTTAAATACCTTTTTTTTTCTCCTAACCTAAAGCAGTCATTATCAATGAAGTACTTCGTACCTACTCAAGAATCGATAATTGCACAACACTATGGAAGTTATATTTTGCATTTTTTCTAAAAACTAAGGTGATTATGATTTCATTTCAATGATTACGGTTAGATAAAACATAGATGATTATGAAAATAACGTAAATTAACTTATTTATAATACAATAAACAAAAAAAATTATCAAAACACTAACCTGTGAAAAGACAAATTCCAATCTTCATCCGATTTCCCAGTACTACGGCTTTTACAGCCGTGAACAACACAAGCCATGTAATCTTTAGTAAATTATCTTTTCAGAAAATAACATAAGAAACTAGAAAACACGTTTTTCACTTCAAAAACAATAATTAAAATCACTATGCGTTAGTGACCAGACTGGTCACTAAAACAAATTGAAATGGCTACATGTCATTTCAAACTGTCGAACTGACATATATCTGTCCTCTTTTTTCGCATGACATTTTGCCATAAGCCAAAAAGGCCAAACTAGTGCTTTATTGTTCAATTAATTGTTACTTCTCCAGGCTTGATAATTGCTCCGAGGTTGTACCTAATTGACTACAATTTTTTTTTTAATTTCTTTAAGTTGTCAACAATTTCTTAATAAGGAAAAATATAAATTGCTCTCTAAAAATAGTAAGAAAAGACATCGAAAAGGTATATAGTAAGGAAAATATGTATTTTCGTTTTAAGTAAAGATAAATACTTTATAAGCGATAATCTGTAAACGACACTTCTCCGAAGCTCGGCCAAAATAACTTTTCCCTGCAAACTATCACCCTTCGAACAGTAAAACAAGAAAAAGGCGTAGGACCTGTCACTCTTTTGTCGTATATTTTGCTAAATTGTTCAATTCTTTCTAATAGTTTCGCAACTTATTTTCGCCTTGTCAGTCAGTTTCAATGTATTTATTGGTATCCCTTGACGCGACAGTCTAAATTTTTATGATAACGTAGAGGCTTTTTTTAGTACCTATTATAAAAGTTTATTACTTCTTATCTACTATATAAAAATAAGTCGGGTTTTCCTTCCTGACGCTATAACTCCAGCACGCACGAACCGATTTCCACGGTTTTGCATTCGTTGGAAAGGTCTCGGGCTCCGTGAGGTTTATAACAAAGAAAAGGTGTCTCTGGTGGCGAAACGGAGTTCGCCGGGGTTGCTAGTCGTATTTAAATGTAATATTTAATAAAACTTACCCGAGGTATAAATTAGAACAATTATTGAAGATCATATCGTTAGAAAGTGTTTTTTTCTGGATTCTTGCTATATTGAGAATGAATTAATCATCAGGTATACCTACATTAAACACTGGACCTTTTTTTTCACGGAGAACATAATATAAAATATTATTTTCCATGCAAAACGATCAGATACAAATTTATTCAATGCGTTGTCGGAAATTATTTTAATTTATTATTATTAAAATTCCACAAGCGCCGCCCATTAGCATAATGTTTATGAAATTTGTGAGAATTTTACAGAAATTCCTGCGCCTGACGGATGTTTTGAATTTCAAAGTTTCATTTGTTTAGGATACACATCACATACTTATCTACATTATATATAGTTCAAGGTAATTTTGTAGATTTAAGTATACGTTCTATCCACGTGTAGACATTTTGTTTCATCGTAGTAAGTAGAGATAAACTACGATAACATGGCGCGCCCCTCCAAAATTCAAAACGTTTGAAAGTACATATTTGTGAAAGTATTTACAATGCACCACCAAGATTCACAACGCATGTGTGCGTAATGAGACGGCCGTCAAACAAAAACAAATCCACGGATTTGTTGCTCGACTAGTCACGATCTAATCGCTCATTATTATTAGTAATGGCGCTGCACTGACGTATTCTATGAAAACGACACGTGCGTTGTCTTGGGCGCTCGGCAACTTATGATTAGTTGACCAACAAATCTGGACGTAAAGTACTAAAGACGAATACGTACAACTACATACAAACTCCTTCGTAAGGATGTCACTACACACATTGAAACAGTAATTTGGAGGGGCGCGCCATGTTATCGTAGTTTATCTCTAAGGATGTATGGATGTATGGATGTTTGTTACTCTTTCACGTAAAAACTACTGAACCGATTACAATGAAATTTAGCACACATATAGAGGGTAACTTGGATTAACACATAGGATACAATTGAAAGGCAAAGGGGTTTTTATCCCGGAAATCCCATGGGAACGGGAACTAAGCCGCGGGCGGAAATCTAGTTCTATAATAAATCAGTCAAAATCTGTTTATAAAGTAGGAAGATCCATATAACAATGCATATTACTATAATACATTAAGAAGCATGAAAGGTAAGCTAAAAGTAACTGCAAACACTAAACTTAAAAACAAAAGTAACAAGTTACAATTACCACATTAGTTCTTAAGGCGTTAATAGGGGCTAGCGACCTTGACGACGATTTACAAGGCGGGATCGGGGGACCGGCGCGAATCTACCGTAGTTAAAGTACGTATAAAAATTATTTAAAATGATATTTGGGTATGGAATCAAAATTTAAAACAACCATGCCCTGTGTTTCAATTTCATAAACACACTGTAAAAATACTACAATAATTGACGTTATATTGACTTAGCGTTTTGGTTTAAAGTCCAAAAATCTACCTCAGTTCATGATTTTTTTCCAAAAAACCTGATTGTAAGATAAACAAATTAAAACAACCATGCCCTTTATCATATTCGAAACTTTAATATACATTTTTTTTAGATATGTACATTAAGAATCTAAGAAGAAAAACGGTTATAACTAGAGTTAATTTTCGGTATTAAAAGGTCATTCTACCCGATTCACGCCTTAAATACAAGTTTACTAATAAAGATATTGTAAATAAATTATAAACTCACCGATTCGCTAGCTTCAGCGGCTGTTTGACTGGCTCGTAAGCCAGCATGCGCCTCCGCCGAATGAATTATTTCTACATCATAATTGGCACTCGAACTGGCGTTTTGCTCCTCCTGTTTCGAGTAAAATACAATTATGTATAACCGAAGCATAATAATAAATAATTGAAAGGCAAAGGGGTTTGGGTACTTATGCATGGACTTGGCTTCCTGATAAACATACGGGACTTACTTATATTTGGTTTTGTATTTGTCATTTACCCTAATGATTTGTTATAAGATTCTTCTGGGTTTATAGGTTTCTGCTTTATTTATTTACTAGCATTCCGCCTGCGGCTTCGCCCGCGTTTTCAAAAAA
>CAJQZN010016121.1:0-14825 GCA_907164685.1 Colias eurytheme | reverse complement strand
AAAATTATGAGGCGTGCACTTTTGGATTTTCCAAATTATTTTTAGTCAATAATATACTATATAGAGATATTATTATAGTGTGAGTTCTGTGAATTTGTCAGCTGGAGTTATTCGTGGCTATACTTTCCCTGGTGGGAAATTGTCGCGGTAAACGGTAAACATATTTATGCTGACATAACTATAATTTATTGAAATAAAATATCAATTTTCTACCAATAACTGAACTAAACAATAACTGAACTCTTACATCAAAATTACAGTTTTTATAAAATTAAGTTTCAAAATTACAATTTTACACCGATTTTGCAGGTCATTTATCAATGGAGCCAAACGACCACACGTATCCAAAGAAAGCGGTCACTTACATCGCTTTCAGCCACGATGGGAATGAATTGCTCGTCAATTTGGGATCTGAACAGGTTAGTTATTTTAATTTACGTATTTTACTATTGAAAAGTTGATTTGTAAATATAAGCAGTGATAAATTCAAAAGAAGGAGTTTTCGGAGATACTTAAAATTAAATTAAAATTCCATAAAATGTTTTTTTTCCTTTAGTAGAAAGTGTAACTTTGCCCATTTGTACTTTTTTCCACAATCTAAGCTATAATTTCATTGAATGTTGTAAATTTAAACACAAGTACTATTAAACCATTAAACTGACCGGTTGGCTTGGTTGGTAGTGGCCCTGCCTTCCAAGTCAGAGGTTGTGGGTTCGATTCCCACTCGGGGCAAATATTTGTGTGATGAACATAGATGTTTGCTCTGTGTCTGGGTGTTAATTATCTATAAAACTATTTATGTATGTTTATCAGCCATCTGGTTTCCATAACACAAGCGAAAGCTTAGTATGGGATCAGATCGGGCCGTGTGTGAAAAATGTCCTGAAATATTTATTTATTTATTTCCATAAAGTTTGATATGAAAGTTGACAAGTCACTAGAATAACATACAAACTACTTTTACTTGGTATATTTTATTGTCGACGTCTAAAGTTGGCAGTGAATTAATTTAATGTATGTAATATTTTTAGATATACTTATACGACATAAACTCAGCAAGGCGGCCAGTCTTCGTAGAGAGTTTTATAATCCAACACAATCACGGGTACCGCGAGGGTGAAGCCAAGAACGGTACGAAAAACGATACCAAAAACGGTACAAGTGATACCAAAAACGGTACCAATAACGGTACCGTTATTGAAGGCAGCAACGGTACCGTGGATCAACAGTTGCCGGAAAAAGTGCAGCAGATGAAGGAAATGGTGAGGGAATAATTTATTTTTGTGCTATTTTTGTTAAATATTTCATTTATATTATCATAATATTATCAACTATAAAATTATTTTTTCGTGACCATATTAGATGGCCCATCTGCCATTTTGCTTGCTCTGCCCTAAAAAAAAAGATTGAGAAAATGTATTGAATGCCAATATTTATTTTGTTTCCAAGTGAAGTCTATATAAACTTTATGACCATAGTAAGAAGTATCAGTTTTGCTTGATATCGATTGTTTCTCGAGTTTCCTCTTTACACAACACGATAATGAACCCTATCACAATTGATTTAAGAATCAATTTTGATTATTATATAAATTTCTTCACTTTGTAGGCCAATGAGCTAGTAAATAGGAGCAATTATTCAGCCGCCGTGGAATTATACAATGTCGCCATATCGGAGTGTCCGAATTGCGCCATTTTGTATTCGAACAGAGCGGCCGCGCTTATGAGGAGGGGATGGTGAGTGTTTTTTATTTTTTGTAACTACTTTGAATGTTTTTTCTATATATTTATAAGCAATTTGATGATAGAAAGCTTAAAAATTAAAATACTTCATGTATTGTTTTAGTACCTTGGTTAATAACTCAGGCCCCGGAATCACAGACACAATAGAAAATCTATTGTGTCGTGGACCGAACGGGCCGTTCGGGGCTCAATGGGTTAAAGTGGTATAAATGTGGTACTGGGTTCGATTCCCAGTCAAGACAAAGAAGAAGAGTAATTGAAAAAAAGCTAGCCATATTCTAGACAACATGCTTTTTGACAGATGTAAAAACAGTACAGCAGCCCATTTAGTTGTTTGATTTTGAGGGTATTTTATAAAATAAATCAATTCTTGTTAATTTTGATTGTTAAATTTGACTGACTGGTTGGCTTGGTTGGTAGTGGCCCTGCCTTCCAAGCCAGAGGTTGTGGGTTCGATTCCCACCCGGGGCAAATATTTGTGTGATGAATTATGTTTGCTCTGTGTCTAGTTGTTAATTATCTATATGTATAAGTATTTATTTAAAATTATATATATGTATGTTTATCAGCCATCTGGTTTCCATAACACAAGCGAAAACTTAGTATGGGATCAGATTGTGCCGTGTGTGAAAACTGTCCTGAAATATTTATTAAAGTGAAACTTTTATTACATCGTCTCAAACTTTTTGGTCTGTGTAGCGAATGTCGCGTGACGGTCGAACCGTACGATAATTATCGTACAAATACGATAATTTTGTGCCTAAGTTTCACTTTTACCGTGGTTTCATAAAACCACACAACATTTTTTATTATTATTTATTTGTAATTTTGATTTGAATAAGGTCCGGCGATACATACGCGGCAATCCGCGACTGCTATAAAGCAATAAAACTGGACGCAAATCACGTGAAGTCTCACTTTCGTCTCGCCAAGGGTCTGATGGACCTCAAACGGGCTAGAGAAGCCCACGAGTGCCTGCTGTACTTTAAGGACAAGTTCCCGAAACATGCGACCAGCCATGCGGTGTTTTTGCTGCAGAAGGATATAAATGTGGCTCTGGAGTCAATGGAAACGCAGCCGGATGAAGGTATGGCAATTATAAATACACTAGCTTTCCGCCCGCGGCTTCGCCCGCATTTTCACTGCACATAGCTTTCCGTCAGCGTCGTAGTCAAATAAAAACCCGCATAGTTCCCGTTCCCGCGGGATTTCTGGTATAAAACCTATCCTATGTCCTTTCTCAGGTCTCAAACTATCTCTGTACCAAATTTGAAGTAAATACATGCAATAGTTTTTGAGTTTATCCTGGACATACATACAGACACATAAATAGACAAAAAAACTATATTTTTGGCTTGGATACCGATTGTAGATCACACCCCAAGTATACTTGTAAAAAAATATTGAATGTACAATTTTAAATCTTCGTAAGATTTTATTATATGTATAGAGAATACTGGATTGACTGTCTTATAAGTAAAAATAAAAGAAATAACTAAAAGATAGTTCAAAACTAATAATGAACTTTTCTATTTTCTGGTAGGTTAATAAAGGTATTTAATAATATGATTTAAGTATTTATAAATTGTAGAGACTACACAATATGCACATATCAACTGCATATATCGTACGTGGTGTAGGTAGATTAACGTTTCGCTTATATGCTATGATTGTAACAGGCATGTATAGTAGAGCCATTTTAATAGGCAACATTTGACAGTTCAACAAAATTCAACAACGTAACCTAGTAACGACGACATAGAATAACATAATATTTCGTTTTGTTAGAACTGCACATTTGCTTAACTTTTTTCAATTACGATTACATATTTATAACATATTTATAATAAATAATGACCTATACAAATAATTTTAAGATTTGATTTTACTGATAAACCATTCTAAACATAATAAACAATTTCTGATTTAAAGTACTGACGTCGCTACAATTTTGTGTCAATAAACCTTTTTTCTTTTTAAATACGTTACTCTAAAAATCGAAATCTGACATCTAGAATCGAATGCATTGATTACTTGTGAATAAAAATCATCATAAATTAATAAATGTGTTTCAAGTTCGATTGACAAATGTTTCAAGTCCGTATCGATTAATTCACTTTAATCGATGTTTTTATGCAGGTTACCTCTCTTCGAAGATAAAATTGATAGACGTCAAATGTTGCCTATTAAATTGGCTCGACAATAGTATCGTATATACGCCAAGTTGTAACCAAATAAATCATCCATACTAATACTATACTATTATAAAGCTGAAGAGTTTTTTTGTTTGTTTGTTTGAACGCGCTAATCTCAGGAACTACGTGTCCGATTTGAAAAATTCTTTCGGTGTTAGAAAGCTCATTTATCGAGGAAGGCTATAGGCTATATATCATCACGCTACGACCAACAGGAGCGGAGCCACGGGGGTAAAACCGCGCGGAGCAGCTAGTACGTTATATAGACCTTATAAGTTATAACCCTTGTCTCGTTGTTTTATTGCCATAACAAAAAATCTGGCGAATAAATGAACTTTTCTTTCAGCTTCCGAAGAGGAAGGGCAAACCGGTAGTGCCCTAGAGAGGCAGTTACGTAGTTCCGCGTTAGACTACAGCCATCGGTTCTTGGGACACTGTAATACTACTACAGATATTAAGGAAGCCAACTTTTTGGGACCAGATGCGAATTTCTTGGCTGCTGGGTGAGTATTGTACAAATTGAGGGTAGAATAAGTAAAATTGTATTAAAAAAAGACGGGTTGCACTCCGGGAGTGCCGGCAGAAGTGAAAACTTGATTATTAACGTTCAGCATGTTTGATATTTTGGAATGCTAACCGTTTTACGCATGGAATATAAGGGCTAAAAAAACAAAAAAAAAATCCGTCTTACGCTTTTTCGATCAGGCCACGTGTCCTGACGCGAGTTTAAGATTTTATACCCAACGCCGCTAAAGGAGTTTTCACTTCAAAAAATGATTTGGGTTGCCTGACTGGAGTGATAACCCTATGCATTAGAGAAAGGGGCATGTAATACGTTAATTAACGAAGCAGTTTACCATTCCATAGGAAGTAATCACATCAAAAAGTGTAAAAAAAATACAAATGTTTTGTGAATATACTCCGAAACAAAGTTAGCTACAATATGACAGCAGGGAAATTTGGCTTCTTCTCTGTAATTTTTGCTGATGTGCTTTTTGGCATCAGTATAATTTTTATTAACAATTTAAGTTTTTATATTTCACCTGTTTTTTGAAGTGAAAACTTCTTTAGCGGCGTTGAGCACTTTTTCTGTAATGGGTATAAAATCTTAAACTCGTGTCAGGACACGTGACCTGAGACACCAGCCCCCCTAGCCAAGTGGCTTTCTGTTAGTGTATGAGATAAACGTATCTACAGCTTACGTCAATCTCATACATTCGTAGTCTATTCTATTGAACGCTACGCTAACAGAAAGCCACTTGACTAGGGGGGCTGATCGAAAAAGCGTAAGACGGATACCATTCCAAAATATCAAACATGCTCAACGTTAATAATCAAGTTTTCACTTCTGCCGGCACTCCCCCAGTGCAACCCGTCTTTTTGTTTTTAAAGTGAAACTTTTATTACATCGTCTCAAACTTTTTGGTCTGTGTAGCGCATGTCGCGTGTATCGCGGCTGCCGAGTAGGTATACCTACTCGGCACGCGACATGCGCTACACAAAGCAGTGTTCGGAACCGTTCGAACAGTTTCACTTTTACCGTGGTTTCATAAAACCACACAACATTTTTTTTTTCATTTTTATTAAATCGTTTCCCCAGTTCTGACGACGGTTCGATGTTCGTGTGGTCCCGTCGCTCGGGCAACATAGTGCGTTGTTTACGAGCTGACGAGTCGATACTGAACTGCGTCCAACTGCACCCGTCCATGTTCCTGCTGGCCACCAGCGGCATTGAGGCTGTGGTGAGGCTCTGGAGCCCTAAATCCGAGGTATTTATGTACTGGAGTAGGAATTATTGGTTACTAGCTTTCCACCCGCGGCTTCGCCCGCGTATTCAAAGAAAAACCCGCATAGTTCCCGCTCCCGTGGGATTTCCGGGATAAAACCTATCCTATTTCCCGGGGTAAAAAGTAGCCTATGTCCTTTCTCGGGTATCAAAATATCTCTATACCAAATTTCATGCAAATTGGTTCAGTAGTTTAGGCGTGATTGAGTAACAGACAGACAGACAGAGTTACTTTCGCATTTATAATATTAGTATGGACTAGCTGTGCTCCGCTGGAGAAGAAAAGCACTTCAAAGGCAATCATGGAAGAGTTTGGAGGAGGCTTTTGTCGAAAGGCAAGCAAGATACCCAGAAGAAACCTAGTTAAGCTATAAATTATTGTTACTTGTAAATTTCTTGCAATAAAGGCTTTTATTCATTCATTCAGCTGTGCTCCGCGCTTTTACCTGCAGTACTCCGCTCCTGTTGGTCGTAGTTAGATGATATAATTATAGCCTATAAGCCTTCATCGATAAATGGGCTATCTAACACCGAAATTTTTCAAATCGGACCAGTAGTTCCCGAGATTGGCGCGTTCAAACAAACTCTTCAGCTTTATAATATTAGTATAGATTTATCTATTATTTTTCTACAATTTTTTTAAAAGTACTATAAAACTCTGTGCACGACCCGATTCAAATCAGTCGGCAGCGAGCCTTTCCAGAGAGGATACGTTGCTTTGCGCTCTGTCTGACCCCTGTTGACCTTTGCCTTGCATAGTTAAAGGATAGCGCAAGCTTCGATAGATCGAGTAGATTTTGACTTGCGCTAAATTGAACGCGCGCTCTTAATTGTGTTTGTTAATTTATTTATTATACTTTATTGCATTGAAAATACATCTTAATACTATTAAAAAGGCGAAAGTATGTAAGTATGGATGTATGGATGTTTGTTACTCTTTCACGTAAAAACTACTGAATGGATTTGAATGAAACTTTATCACAATATAGCTTACTAGCGGTTCGCCCCGGCTTCGCCCGTGGTACATATTTCGCAATAAAAGGTAGCCTATGTTCTTTCTCAGGGTCTAAAGATTGTCTGTGCCAAATTTCATCAAAATCGGTCCAGTAGTTTATGCGTGAAAACCATACATACATACATACATACATACATACAAACCTTTCCTCTTTATAATATTAGTATAGATACATCAGAATAACACATAGGATAGGTTTTATCCAGGAAATCCCACGGGAACGGGAACTATGCGGGTTTTTCTTTGACTGCGCGGGTGAAGCCGCAGGCGGTAACCTAGTAGGCTATATTTTTGTAACATGATAATATTTGTGTGTATATTGTATGTCTGTGTATATATTCATGTCTGTTTGTCCGTTTTGCAGGACGGCAGCACAGAGTCCCGTCTGGTGGACAGTGTGACAGCGGCGGCCGCCAACCAGCAGCGCATGCGCAGCGACCCGTTCGAGGCGATGCTGCTCAACATCTCGTTCGCCGGTGGGCCCGAGCGCGACCTGCAGTCGCCCGTCTGCCGCGCCACGTACGTACAGACACACGCACATACATACAGACTGACACAAGCACATACATAGAGACGCACGCACACATAGAGACGCACGCACAGACACACGCGCGCTCAAACACACACATATGCGCGTAAACACACACAGACACTTACGTGCGCTCTAAAACATGCGTGCGGACACACACACGCAAACACGTGCGTGCGCGTACAAACACACGCGTCTCACTCGCTCTGTGATAAATATTTCAGGACAGCACCATCTGATCCCATACTAAGCTTTCGCTTGTGTTATGGAGATGGCTGATAAACATACATATATAATTTTAAATAAATACTTATATAGATAATTAACACCCAGACACAGCAAACATCTATGTTCATCACACAAATATTTGCCCCGGGTGGGAATCAAACCCACGACCTCTGACTTGGAAGGCAGGGTTACTACCAACCAAGCCAAACGGTCAGTCATACAATCATGTATCAGTCAATACAAGACACATTACATTCTGCATGCTCCGTTTGTCACGCCACGTATAATGTCTTACACACCTTTATATTCTCAATCTTTCTATAACTATTAAGTACTTCTCAAATGTAAATTAATAATTTATGTCAAAATATTTATGAATATCGTAATTTTTAAGTCAAACAAAATTCAAAACATAGTTCAATCTTCTTTTTAACGAGGTAGTTTTAGTAAATTATTATTTTTTTTAATTTCAGGTAAAGAAAGTTCACCAAGCCTGTGGATTCGAGTCAAATGTAAATAGTTATTATACATAAACACATATTATATTATTTGTTGTTACACATAACATTTCGCGTTAATGTTGATTCCTAAGTTTATGTTAAACACCGCGCCACTAAAGGATCGTATTTAAAAACGGTGGGTTTGCATACGTGCGAGCGAGACAGCATGTCGGTGCGCAAGTGAGATGGTGATACGATATGTGAATTCGATCCTTTATTGGCTCAGATTTTAGTTCCACAACCGAGAGTAGGGTAAAGGCCCTTGTTAAGACTCAAACTTATTTAATTTAAGGCCGATTTTTCAATCCTTGGTTAAAATTTATTCGTCGAATAATGTATAAAACTACCATTTTAAAAACGTATTCTAATTGCCCGTATTTGACAGTTTACGTGACATTTTAATACTATTGTGTAATACTTTATTGGACGGATAAGTTTTATCCAAGCATTGAAAAATCGGCCCTTAGTGTTTTATTGTGATTTTTTTTTTGAATAATTTTTTTTTTACTATCGGTTACCAATTAAGTCAAATGGTACACAGGAATTAGCCGAATCGACTAATTATTTCATGAAAATTTGTATACGAATACGCAATTGTATTTTATTTACTCCATAATTCCTGAAACTATATTAATAGATATAGTTCAGGGAAATAATAGATTTCGCAAATATTTTTGCAAAGTCGTTATGACGGTAGATAATATATTCAGAGATAATATAAGAATTAAAAATTATACATAGGTACACTGTTCGTAAATAAACATGTAATAAATGCATAACTCCATATATTTTTTGTTTTATTTAGTAGAGTGAAAATACAAGTATTTTACACATATTTAAGTAAATTTTATCAGCTCCCTTCTGTATGAAACCTAACTAGAAACGATGAATATGCATTTCTCAAAATTATAGTTCCTTTGCATAGATCTTTAATATATTATAATATGTAGCATACTCTAAAAAATAGGCTGTTCTCCACTGCACGTATTGCGGTCAAACGTTGCGTAAAACAAACAATCAACAAACCTTAATGTATCACGACATCAAAAGGCAAACACTCTAAAAATAATACTTGAAGAAGACCCTTTAGATATTTATACCAAGCTTATATTCAGCCAATACCGTCATATCCACTTTGTAAAATCTAAAATAAATCCTGCATCATACAAAAATATGATCAAATAACTTCCTAGTAACTGTTCACTTGACAAGCAAACATGAACAATATTTATACACATTACAAGTTTCTTTTTATACTGTATTCTTTTTACAGTACAATATTTCATTGCAAAATGCTGCCCAAAAGTCTACCATTTTCCTTCTTCATATTTTACACTTGTAAGGGCTGATTTTTCAATCCTTGGATAAAACTTATTCGTCGAATAATGTATAATACTACCATTTTAAAAACGTATACTAATTGCCCGTATTTGACAGTTTACGTGACATTTTAATATTATTGTGTAATACTTTATTGGACGGATAAGTTTTATCCAAGCATTGAAAAATCGGCCCTAAGCGTAATAATGTTAATGCAGGCTTGTCAAGCTTACAGTTAGTGTATTATACCTTTAGCCTCTTACTTATAAACTATTTAAATCTAAGGCCGGCCGTACACGGACTGCTCGAGCAGTTAACGGCTGAGCGACGTACACGGACTGCTCGAGCAGTCGGTCGTTGACTGCTCGAGCAGTCGCTACAAACCGCGCAGTTGACGGCTTGAAGCAGTCGCGACGGCTCGAGCAGTCCGTGTACGGCAGTGAATGAATGTTTATGGTACACCGCGTGGTCTCGGCTTCAAGCCGTCGGTGTCAACTGCTTGAAGCAGTCCGTGTACGTCGCTCAGCCGTTAACTGTTAACTTTTTAAATCTAACGTTTAATTGAGTTTTTTGTTGTATAATTCAAATGACTTTTGAGAGATACAAAAAAAGACGTGTGGCACTCGGGGACTGCCGCGGTAAAGCTATTGCATGCTATGCCTTCAAGCCACACCTCCGTGCCCGTCGGAGTGGGGAGCGTGAGGTTTTATTCGTTACGGAATTTCTCGATTCGGTCCCCGCGCTCAAGGCCCACGATAGAAGCTATGCAATAGCTTAAAAACTGTAACTTATGTTGTGATGTTGATGATCAAAAGTTTATGAGTAAGCACACATGCATCACGTCTTCCTTAAAAAACCAAGTGTTTATTTGGTTTATTTACCCTATCCTAGACTTCGTGTTTTCAACTATTATAATATTTTTGATACCTATTTGTTTTTCTGCTAGTGTTCGTTATTAAAGTCTTTACAATACATTTCCCTTGACTTTGCTCGAGATCGATGTTATCTTTATTTTTATAACCAATAAAAAAGCGAATGAATGAGTCACGCTATTTATTATGTTCGTTGTAAAGTCTTTGATTTCTATGTTATGTCGATTACGGTCTAGTGAGACTGATAAAATTATAAATACAGATCTTTTTTTTTTGGGAATGTTTTTTTTTCTTTTATGAACATGCTACTCACGAGCTGTTATTTTTTCGAAGGTTTAAAATTTAATTTTTATTGTTTGTATTCTCTTCATACTTATTACATTTGAACAACTGCATTGGCCTTCTCGTTCTAGCAAATGACGTAACTGAATGACAGAAAGAGATAGGTTAATTTATTTTGCATTGTTTATGGAAATGTCATTTTCACAGAGTTATAGTGGTCATAAACTATAAAATATGTATACTAGAAGTTGGTTTTATAGACAACCTAGGCCCTAGGGATTTATTACATATTTGTAGGGGTGAGGGTTGAAATAATCGCCTTAATAGTTAATTATTTATTAACGCAATACAATTGAATCAGTAGATTTTAGTGCACAAACCCATAAACCCATTTTGGGAGATAAACTACCTAACCTAAAAACTAAAACCATAACCAAGTAATTAAAAAAAAGAGACCATAAAAAGTATCGATCAGACATGTTACAGAACTCTAATAAAAATTTTCCCATAAAAATATACGGAAATATACGTCAAATTCACCTACCCTTATATTTATAGTTACTTAGGGTAAGAGTTCTAACAGACGAAAGGCAAGTTGTGAACGGCAGAAGCTACACAACTTGCCGTTCGTCTGTAAGGACGCTAACTTATATTCATCTCTTAAACTTTCTTTCAAAGGATATATTTTTGTATCGTTAATTATTATGAGTCCTTTTGACTTTTCCATGTAGGTAATACGTTAGCTAGACTTGACGTCCGTAATATTTAAGCATTATAATGGATACCTTATTGTGTATAATAGATAAATAAATAATATGTATTGTGAAAGGAGATGTTTCAGGTTTTGAAAGCATTGAGAATTTATCTTATAACTGACAGTTATTTATGACAGATATGGTAAAACAAAATGGCGCCTATGCGTGAAATGTCATTTTGACAGATTGCAAAAACATATAAAGATGTGTTAAATATGCTATCAGTGACTATATCAGCAAGTTGCAAAGATGAATATGAACAAAAGAATTAGTTTAAGTTTATAATTGAAGAAGAACCTGAAACATCTCCTTAAATAATTTCATAAGATATTCCATGACTAACTACAAAGTTATAATAAAACATTGAGATAATATTACTACGTATGGAGGAGACACCACGAACAAAATCTGTGCGCCATTTTTTTGCTCTAACTAAGTTTTAAAAATTATTATTTAGTTAGGTACTTAACGATGAAAGTTATTCCTTTGCACTTTTCCGTATTATTTGTATTATTTGTGCAATATCGTAATACACACGAAGGCATGTTTGATGCGTTTCACTTTAAAACCAAAAAAAAATACCGCTCAACATACGTCACATGACGTATGTTGAGTGGAACATAAGTGATGTAGGCGGTGTCGTCTCCTATTAATATTATCTCAATGTAATAAAACGCATACTTAATCAGTAACTGTTTAAAAACAAAATTATGTAAAAGTGATTAACTTTATGTTATTATTATGTAAGGCGATTTGGCTAACTGTGTTTAACAGTCTATAGGTAATACGTTAGTATCGGGCTGTGTAAATAAAACTAAGTTTTAACTGTATTTTTTGTTTTATTTTGTACTAGGTAATATTATTTACAAATTACCATTTAGACTTTATTTTTACATAATAGATAGAGCTGCGATGATATGAAGAAACAATAATATTTCAAAGTTAATAATAAGTGTTACAGAAACAAAACACGTATCTTTAAAAATTAATACTAAGTGGAACATTACATTTTTGTATAGCAAGGCTGACAAATCATTTATTCCTGTTCTCTACACTAATAAGGGGAAAAGATTACCTACTTATCCAAATGTATGGATATATCCTTAACTTCCGATTTAATAACAAGTGTTAGTATGGAATTTATTATAACACAAGCCTACCTTATATCAAATAAAATACAAGAAATTAACTAAAGAGAGATAAGTAATTACTACCCATATACCTACAGGCTACAGTCCTACATACTTAATTTTAGACATAAAATTTAAAAGTATAAACAATACATAACATTTACAACAATTAAAAATATTAAACAATGATATCCTAGCAGCATAATATTAATTCAAATTCCGGCAATTACTTGCAAGCTTCTCCTACTTGCGCCATTCCCCGACATTTCCTTTTCCCTTCATACGCTTCTTCATAACCTCACAAAAAAATGGATTCAAAACTTCCCATAATTCTTCCGAGATCCACAGTAGAGCATCGCGTCTAGGAGCAGGAACTCTTACCCCGTTGGCGATGAGTAACGCCAACGGTGGTGGAGTTACCAAGCCCAGATACGGTTGCAGATATTATGGTACCTATAGGTACTGCTAGATGGCTCCAAAAAGCTGCAGAGAGGGTGGAGTTAGCCTAGAAACGGTTGCAGACAATATTAGTTGCTACATAAGTCTTCGTAGTTGCAGTATGCGGAGATAGTTACCAATAATAAGCTGCTAGATGTCTTCGTTCTTGCAGAGAGGGTGGAGTTTAGAGTTACCAAGCGGTTTCAGATATTATTAGCTAAGTCTTCGTAGTTGCAGTTGCGGAGATACAGAATTGCAGTCTTCAGATTTTCATGTAATCTGAAATGAAATAAAAGGAATATTATGTATCGATATTGAAGTAAGTATTTGCATATATAACATTTATAATTATTGTCTATCTCGATGATTATTGTAAAATTTCATATTCAAATCTATCTTGCGCATAATCATGAAATATCGATCAAGAAGATGAAAAATAATCTTCTAGTTTACAATTTGCGTTGTTTATTTAGCTACCTATTTTATAACTACTTATAACAACATTTTGCTATATATTGTAGGTACATACCTACCTATTTATAAAGATAATTAGATGTATTCTAAAGATAAACGATTAGTTGTAATAACATAATACATAAGGCTACTATAATCCTACTTTTACACAAAATAAGCTGCAATAACTAGGCTTTAGTAACTTATTAGATGAATAAATATTCTGTCTAACTACCAGTATCACAACAACTATTATAGGTACATACTTTTTTTTAAAAAAAGCAAACGCCTACACAACTCTGACAAGCCTCATGTTAACTGCCTTAGTATGAATCTCCAATACTTGTAATGTGACTATCATTGATATGGGAAGAAGTACTACACTAATTTGGACCCTATCTCAATTGGTTACGGTTTATTTTTTAACAAAGAGCAATCGCGTAGGTGCGCCCACGCAAGATTTGTGTTGAATCATTATGGGAACAGAGCTGCCTCAGCATTAAAATGTATGCTAGCTTCTGCATCTTATGACTTAAAACATGGACTTAATTCTCTTAACCGACTTGAAAAAAAGCGAAGCGACCTTTGTAGCGAACTTCAAGGAAGAGACCAATAAATTCGAGTAGGTAACTCTTATTCGCTACAAATTTCTGTCACACACAATAACACAATAAGTTCGAGCGTTCGACAATTCGATGATAAAATTAATATATATCTTCTGATCTTCTAGTTATTATGTATTTAATAAATCCATAAATATCAAACAAAACCCACGTATTTCAAATCCATTGTCAAATATTCAATAGGTATTTAAAGGCAGAATTAATAATTAAAACAGGAAATTATTTATGTCTTCAATGCATTTAGGGTTACGATCACAGAGTACATTATTATAACTGAGTACGTGGTTACGATGCAACCCGCATAAACACACGTGTTTGAAAACCTGCCGGTCAACAACACGTGGTTAAATTTTTGTATGTCCTATATATTGAATTACAGGTAACTAAAAGAGAAAAAATCTTAGGTATCTGAAGGCTGAATAATTATGAAATTTTCTTTAATGACAGGCTTTTACTAAAAGCGAACTTGCTACCATGCTAAAAATCACGAAATTTCAGGAAAATATTTGCGAAAAATTTAATCGAATTATTTTGAAATAATTTGTGTAAAGTCAATTTCTATAGTAGAAATAAACTTGAAACGTGTAAGATTTAAATGCAGTTCTATCAATTATACATTTAATTTGTTTAAATTATAGAACTGGACTAGAATATTTGTTATTATAAGGATATAAAAACAATCCTTCCTACATTATCTACTTGCGTGTATTGAACTATTGTCTAAGGTATTATTATAATGAATCATATTCCTGTTATTTAAAGTAAACCTCATTGTCTCCTGTACAGTGTAATGTAAATATTAGAAATAGGAACAGCTATGGATATCTCACGTGTTTTGCATTTCACTATAAGTAGTTTTACAATTAAACGAAAAATATAGCAAAATATAGTTACCTTGATTAATTAAAATACATTTAGGGCCGATTTTTCAATGCTTGGATAAAACTTATCCGTCCA
>CAJQZN010016120.1:0-11411 GCA_907164685.1 Colias eurytheme | reverse complement strand
GCAAAGTAAACAGTTTAATGTACATAAATTACATTTAGTCACAAGCTATGTAATAAATGAAAAAAATCCCTGCCCAATCATATTTATGTTTTACGACGCAAGCCTCATTAACTCGGCACTCAAAAGGCTGAGTGATACAAAATGGAGAGGTCGCTTAGGCGATCCTTGGCACCATTGTACTGTGTCGAACCCACTAGAAACAAGCATTATTATGGTAAAGAGGTTACATGCAAGGATAGATGAATTTTAAAATTTCGTAATTTCGCACTTGCACTACAAAATAAAGCGAATTTTACACAGAGTGTCCTTTTATAAGGTTCTAAATGACATCTGCAAATGAGCCATATATTTCTCAATCAGATAAGCCACATTGTTTTCTGCCTGTGACAAAAAATATTCCCTCTTAAAAGCTTTATCAAAAAGTTGGCATCCAAAGAAACAACAATTTCCACGATCTGATCCAACTTATTCCATCTCCTGAATCCAATCTTGCATCCGAAATAACATCGAAACACGATTTTCGGGACGTGATAGCGAGACGAACGGAAATTGAGATTATAGGATTGCAGTCGTATTGCCAAATCTAGATTTTTTTATACAGAATAAAATATATCATTTCAATGATTTATATTTCCAACTCTTTGTATAAATATTAACCTTTACAACTATAAGATATAACTTGATCACAGTATGTGCACCGCTATATGCCACTCTTGTGAGGTAAATATATTTCTGAAAATTCCTATCAAATGCCTTGCACATTACAAAATAGTTTATCGATCTTTGATAGTGCATGTAACATTGATTTACTTGAATCGTAAATAACGTATAGCCGAATTGAAGGAGAAAATATAGTTTAATTTTGCGGGGTAGATTTTAAAAAATGGCGATAGTATAGACTATATTACGTGTCTTAATTGTTAATGTGAAAGACAGAGAATTTTTAAATTTGTACCATAAATTACCTGATTAACACAAAATATTTTCCATGATTAAGTAAAATTCAATCTTAAATTAGCTTTGTTTTGTTGACCTAATTGAGTCCTAGTTAGCTGCAAGCGACGTCAGTTGCACAATTCAATTAAGCTTGGACGTTTTCGTGAAAGCGGAATTGCTTTTATTAATAGAAACTTTATACAATCTAAAACTAAAGCGGTTTACAGAAAACTATTCAATATTATCTAAGCAAGAGCATAGAATTCTCTTACTCTATTGATCAATGGCGTTCTTTTCTAAGCTCCTGTTCCTGAAAGAAGACCTTAATATTCAAAATTTTGCTATTTAAACATTTTCTTTATTAATCTAAGTATTTTCCTTTCTAACCTTCTGTCTTTTATAATCCTGTCAAATTTTCCCTGAAAATTCTTGAATACTTTTAGCAGGTTCTGAAACTCTTTTAATATGGTTTCCAGGCAATGAAATAACGGATATCTCTGGGGACAACTGGCGTGGTTTAGAGAACACCTTACAAACTTTGATATTGGCTGATAACTCTATAGCCACTCTACCCTTGGACGCGTTCTCTAGTCTGCCGATGCTCGATACACTGGACTTGCAGGGAAACCACCTGTCTGTGATTGATAGTGGCGTGTTTAGAGATGGCATGAACAGGCTGAACAAGGTAACTTGATATTTATTTTGTGGCAAAGCGAATTTTTAAACAACTATGTTTTTATTGTAGGTAACTATTTAATGGTTTTTGTGTCTACTAAACTTAAAGTAACCATCTTAGGTTATTTTGGACCTATCAAAAAGTCAAATTAAATAATTATTACAATGTCCTCCAACTTGGCAGTTATCAAGAATAATTAATTAAAACATTCAAGGGTTTGATATCCATTTATTTCCAAAAGGTTCAACTTGCTTTGGCTGTGTTCCAGAATTCCAGATTATGTTCTACTCAAGCGCTGTTTATTATTTTATAAAAAGTTTTGCCATTCGTCACTATTAATTCTAGATGTTAGCTACTGAATAGATATCAGTTAAAATATAGAAACAAACAGCTTAAAAAGATCATTAATTATAATAATTGTTGTAAAACGAATTCTTACATCAGACCTTTTGTAGATAGGCCTGAAAATTTTAATAACTTCTTCCTTCTAAAATAGCAAGATTAATAACCATTGAGATAATATTACTACGTATGGAGGAGACACCACGAACAAAATCTGTGCGCCATTTTTTGCTCTAACTAAGTTTTAAAAATTATTATCTAGTTAGGTTATCTTACCGACGAAAAGTTATGTTAGTCACTTTTCCGTATTATTTGTGCAATATCGTAACACACACGAAGACATATTTGATGCGTTTCAATTTAAAACAAATAAAAAATGAGCGTGCAGTTAAGCCATATGTCTTATATTGAGCGGAACATAAGTGATGTAGGCGGTGTCGTCTCCATATGTATATCTCAATGTTAATAACACGATTTACTTTTCCAGCTACTCCTTGGCAACAACCAACTAACCCTGATCCCATACGAGGAGCTATCTCCTCTCCGGCAGCTCCGCTATCTGGACCTCTCCAAGAATCTGATCAAACAAGTACCGCCAGCTCATGAGCTCAATGGCATTACTCTGTCGTTGGATACTTTGAAGTAAGTTATTATAGGTTTTCTATTTTGTGTTTTGTGTCTTCTATACTTATAATAGTTATGTTTGATTGTAAGAAAGACAATCAATGTTTAATTTATCTTAGAAAGGGTTACTTTTTACATAAACAATTTCATCTCGATTTTTTATTGCATTGTTAATATATTAAATGGTATGAAAATATGTACTTATATTTTAAAATGCTTTTGAAAATTAATGAATTTTTACATTACTTGGTGTTCACGATCAAGGAATTAAACAAAGAAACTTTTTCATAGGTAGTTCTAAACCTCCTCACCTTTATGGGCCGATATATTTCCATTGAGATATACTTTATTTAAAAACAAATAATATAATAAGTAATTCACAATTCTAGATTGGACTACAACAACATAAAGATCCTGATGCCGGGCTCGTTCAAATACTTCAACGTGTTGAACACGACGTGTCTCGACGGGAATCCCATTTACACGATCAGGGTGAGTTAGTTAAAAATTTAAAATGTATTAATTACTTACTTACTACATTTTTATTTAATAATTAAAAATGTTGAATGTATGTATAGTCAATAGATGTCACCAAAGCCAAACCTGTTAAATTCCACGACTCATTCATTTTTGAATTGGAAGATAATTAAGATTTTTAATTTAACATTAAGTATCATACATTTTTTCCAGCGCTTCTTTGTGTATTAACTTTTTAAAGTTCGCAATTATAATTTTTTCTTTTAACTTTATTAACAGGAAGACGCATTCCGCAACGCCAAGATCCGATCTCTATCCCTCCGGGACTGCAGCATCTCAGATCTTTCTCCAGCATCCTTCGCGGGGCTCGAGAACAGTTTGCAGAATCTCGACCTCTCTGAGAACAACATCACCATGATCTCAAAGTTCATGCTGAACAAGCTAGATTCGCTACGGTTCCTCAACTTGAGAGAGAATAGGGTGAGCTAAGTTTGTGTAAAGTTAAATAAAACAAAAAAAGAACGTGTGTGCCAAGCACACGAGTCAGAAGTGAAACTTCTTTGGCAAGATTCAAGTACCAAAATCGTCGCATTACTCCATGGAGTTGCGCGGCATTACGCCATACCTTGAAGTTTTACTCTCAACGCGCCTAAAGAAGTTTGACTTCAAAAAAAGAGTTAGATTTTTAGAACAACACCAATATTCATTAATATGATAATGATCTTTTCTGATATTTTATTGTGTTTCTTAATAGTATTATTATTTTTAATATTATCTTTCACATTAATTGTTCCCAGATCGACTCTAACCTCCTAGCGACCGGTAACCCGTCGGAATTCTCATCGACGTCAGTGAATAATTTCCAATACAAGCTCTTCTATTTGGACATCAGCGGCTCTTCGCCTATCGAGATGAGCTTGCAGGATATACGAAGGTTGGATTTTGTATTTTTACTGTTCCAGATATTTTAAAATTATCAACGATGAATAATAATTCAAGGGCATTATTTTTGATTGGCAATGTTTTTGTGTCACTAGACCAGTAAGACAGTCAATCAAATAAATTATTAATTTCAGTGATGAAGTAAGTTTCTACCTCACCGAGTTTTCCAGAACAACATTTGATCCTCCAATAACAATTACATTTATATAATGCTGCTTTTTAGTCTGTAACTTATTATGATTATACATATGTATTTTATGATTTCATTTTTGAAGTGAAACTTCTTTATCGGGGTTGGACAAAAATTTAGTGTAACATTTTTGCGTTACGCCGTACGCGTGATTTTTTTGCGTTACGCCGTACGCGTGACATTTTTGTGTTACGCCATACTCGTGACATTTTTAAGGTCATAAAGAAGTTTCACTTCTTACGTGTGTACTCTAGTACACGCATACATTTTTTTTTCAATCTTTATTTTAAATATTATTATTAAAAACATTTCAGAATGCGATCACTCCGCTTCCTAGCTGTGAGCAAACTAATCCGTCGCAGTATTAGCTCAGAGGATTTCTTGGAATATGGCCTCGAGTTAGAAGACCTGAAGATCTTCGGAAGCACAATCAAAAAGATAGAGGCTAGTGCTTTCCAACATGTTAGAACGATCAAAACACTGGATCTATCGGAGAATAGTATTGATTTTATCGACCCGTTTGCTTTTGCTGAGGTAAGGAATGTTATACTTAAGAAATAGAATAAGAAAAAATAATTAAATTACCGTACTAATACATATCAGAATTTTCGACATTATTTTTGAAGTTGCAAATTTCAATATGTTTATCAAGACAACAAAAGCATTAACTTCATTATTTTTTGGGAATTTATATTATTGTTTGTCAATTTGTTCATAGTTTTCATAATATAAACTAGTTACAGAATTATTTTTACCACTGAAGATAAAGCAGTTTAAAATCTTTTAATATCACCCAAAAGACAAAAGAATTACAATATCATCAAGACCCAATTTAATTTATTATTTCAGCTGCACAGCCTAACCACACTCAAGATGGCGAACGGTTTATCCGACTCAGTAAAGATATTACCATTCGAACCTTTAAAAGCACTGATCGAGTTACAGAATCTAGACCTCAGTAACAATAAGCTGAAGAATGTTCCAGATACGTCCTTCCATTTCCTGTATAAAATGAGGACTTTGAATCTGCAAGACAATATTATTGAGCATTTCTCTAAGGGCACATTGCAGGTGAAAAATTTTGTTTTCGGCTTTAAATTTCAAATTGAAAAATAAATTATGTCAGTGTGTGGTTTTTTTTCATAGTGTTTTCCATCATCGATGTATTCCATCCTCTCTTCATTGTTTTAAGTGTGTTGCGAAAGCTAAAAATGATTCAAAGTCGTCACGTGTGTTCTTATAATTTTGTTGGAAGTTTGTTGGTATCATATTTGATTATGGTTATATTGTTTTGTTATTTTCGAATATCAAGTACGTACCTACTACCTTCCAATGCTAAAAGAACGTCACGTGAATTTTTAACATCCATTTTTTAAATTATTTTTTAATTCCAGGGTGACATCCATAAACAGCTATTGGGCGTCTATTTATCCTTTAACAAAATGACAAAAATTGTACAACACACATTCGTCGATCTTAGAGAATTGCAAGAAATTCTAATGGAAGATAATTTGATCGAAACTATTGAAAGACGAGCCTTCATGAGTTTGGATAATTTGAAAGTTATCAAGCTACAAGGAAACAGATTAAACGATATTAGCGAAGAAGCGTTCCAGAATTTGCCAGCTTTGAAAGAGTACGATTTTAATTATTAATATTATATTAAATGACGATTAAATTTAACATTGCATTCAAATAATTGACGGCATTAAGACAATAGACGGGATTTTTAACTAATTATAAAAAACATGCATTATGGTGTCTTCGCTATCGAAGAACGACGATGCTCATCATTTTTTTTCTATATTTTGGTCTAGCGATGACTTTTAATTAAAATAAAAATAGGCCTTGAACATTTTTATTTTATTTAAAAGTTTCGGTTTCAAATGAACTACAATAATACATTAGATTAAATTTTTACGATATTTTTTCCTTCTAGGTTAGACATATCATTCAATCGTCTGGAAACGTTTAAATTCTCGATATTCGACCAAGTGGGATCAGCGACAGCATTGAAAGTGAACGCTTCATACAACCAAATAATCTCACTTACCGATTCAAACGCACCAAGTTTCTTTTCTTCTAACTTCTACCCACCGCCTAAAGCGCAAAGTAAGTGTTTTTCTTTATTAATAAATGTATTGTGTGTTATTTCTTCTTTCTTTGCTGCTATAGTATTATTTTTGGTAAATCTCTTTTCTACTATTTTACTTTTACTGACTATTTTACATGAATTTGGCTGTGGGTGATTTCTTTTTTAACTTATCTGAATTTTTGTTTTCACTTCAAATACTTTATACATACAATACTCACTGAAAATTGAAAATTCAGATTGACTTACCTCTTTCTTCTTTTTTATTATTATATTTCTTATTACTGTCTATTTATGTTCTTTCTTTTTGTCTCGCACCTGCGCAGGCTTAATATCGTTGGACGAGCAAGGTGACTTTTATCTTTCCTTATTTTATGTTATTTCTTTCTTTTCTAACATTATTTTCTTTTCAAGCCACTAGGGGTAAGGATTTAACAACGAGACATCGAAATTAATGGATTTTCGATTTCACGATGGTCATAACATTCACGTAACAACGACATGTTAGAAATATCATCAATATTCATACACATTTAAACATCTCCAACATTATTCAGCTCCATGCAGGTATCATTGATGACGAAAATCGAAAAAATCAATTTTCTCGACGACACTATACAAATTTACTCTGAAACATCAACAAAGGAAATAGAATTAAGAGATGTATAATGTGATTGCTTATTTGTACTTATTGGTTTTTTCCGGGAAAATTCTTATTCGGACGTGACGAAATCGATTTTCTCGATTCGATTATTATTGGTTTTCATTTGGCATTTATTCATTTATATATGAAAATTTACAAACTAATTCCGTTATTAATTTTCCCAGAAAATTCGGATAAGAAGGCTGTTACGGCGTCGCCGTATCGTTTGTTTTGTACGTTTCTTAACGATGTTTATATTATGTACAATTTATTTTGCATATCGCTGTGATTCTTAGATATTTACCATGGAAATTTATGTTTTAGGTCTTGGGACGGTATCTGTGAATATCCGCGTCTTGGATTTCTCACATAACAACATTACTTACATCGCTCCGTATTACTTCAGGTAACATTTTGATATTATCCTATTTAATATTATGGTTAATTTTACACACTGTATAACTTTCGCGTCTTTTTTCTGGTGTTATATATTTGTCAAGATTATTTGATTATTTCTCATCGAAGAAGTTACTTTTGTTTAATTATATAGAAGTGATTAAATAGTTACAAAATTTGATTTCAGGCACGCTGATTTGACATTATCAGAACTTCATTTATCACATAACCAAATAAGGAACATTACGAGAGAAGTGTTTGGCTCTATGTTGATGTTACAATATCTCGATCTATCACATAATCAAATATTCCATATGGAGTATGATTGTTTTAAAAAAGTCAAAAACCTACAGGTGACTACGATAAAATAAATAATGCATGAAAAGACAAAGAGACAACAATCGCTGAGAATTAAAAAAAGAAAAAGTTTTTTTACTATCAAACAGAGAAAGAACGTTATTTCTATAAATGACACATTTCTCTTTGACTTTTTATTTTGATTTTTTTTATTTCTTTTCTTTTCATAAAACAATATTTAATTTAATTAATTACAGATGATGGGCTTGTGTGGACTTCAACTTGGTTTAATGATTTATGGTTTTTTGCGAGTAAATCGGTCTATTGAAGTAACAATGAATCATGATTTCACCGCACATTGTATTTTTTGCTTTATTTCTGTTCAACTTTAATTTGTTCGTTCTTTGTTTTTTCTTTTTTTTTTCTACGTGATTGTTTGTCATTATTATTATTGTGTGTGTTAATTTTTAACGGAATATCTGTGTTATCTAAATTGCGATGCATTTTCAGATTTTGGATTTGTCACATAATCATTTAATTGAATTACCAGTGGAAGTGTTCCACGATATGCAGATGTTGACTTCTGTTGATTTGTCTCACAACCGTATTCGGAATTTGGCTGATAATCTTATTTTGTCAGCTGCATTGGAAAGGTAATTTTAGAATGAGTATACACTCAATACTTCTAACAGTCAGAGTTTCTTAGAAAATAAGATTTTCCATTTTATACTAAATAAATTGTACCCTTATATCCACTTCTAAAATCCAGGCTAGACCTATCGAACAATGACTTATCAAGAATGCCAACAAACGCCCTATCACCAGGAGCAGCAGCTAATCTGGTAGAACTAGATCTAAGTTCTAACACTGTACCTGCAGTAGCCATTCCAGATTTAGTTCAACGATTTAGGGTGAGTATTCTTATAATTATAAATACTTGCAAAGTAGATATGATCGCTTGAAGTTTGATGTTGTAAAGTTGAATGGACTTAATGGGATATGGTTTAATGGAAAGTTCAACGTTGTCTCCTAACGATTATTATATCATCCATGTATGAAAATGATATCATGAAAGCTAGTTATTATGTTCGTAATGTCTCATAAATCCTTAATATTCTCAAAATTTTGATAATAATTGCACAAATTCAACAAAAAATATCTTATACTTAAGTTGATATTGAGAATAGTTTTAACAGTTCGTATCATGCTAATATTGATGAAAACCCAGTGATAGATCTAATTAGTAGAAAACGTTGAACTTTAAAAATTATACGTGAATGTTTTTAAATTTGTTTAAAAGTTAATTATGACTTAATTATTAACTGAGTGAATCCTAGAACTGAAAAAAATGTTAAACGACCTTCGTCCTTTTATTACTTTGTTTAATTGAAACATTCACGTCGTTATGATTGTACTAACCATTGTAATTTGTAGTTTATGTTGTAGTTGTGATCAGTGATGCAAATGTGATGTCTATAAAAGCTGATACATATTACGAATCTCTTTATTTATTACTTCAGTATTTTTTTTTTATTATAAATTATAAACGGTTTTTGTACATGCAAAGTTGATTTAAATTTTATCTCGTTCGCAGATTTATTTCTGTATCTATTATACTTTGTACTTCTCTTTCTCAAATCCAATTTTCAGTCGTTCCGTCATGGTGTCAAAATATCATAAATTCACGAAAACTTAATTGAAAAAAAATAGGTGATAAATGTGTAAAAAATACTTTAATAAAACTGCAATATTATAAAAAGCCTATTAAATAAATGTCAATAAATTGAGTAAAATTACATAAGCCATTCCATCTTTTACCTCGTAAATAAAAAATGGTTTATTAAAAGCAAAGAAAAAGATTGCAGGAACCATTATTATTGATCTAATTCATTATAATATATTACTATGTATTACATTTTACTATATCGAGCATCAACGACGTCTAAGTATATAGTTTCTAAAAAAAAATATTCGTTGCTAATCCCTTTAGCTTTAATATAAAACTTTTCGCGATTTCACATAATTTCATATTTCGACTTAACGCGATACGTACAGTCAAATAAAGACCCGCTAGTCAATCCCGATTCGTAATACGTATCAACAAGCCAGTGTAGCGCTATGATGATGTCCAGAGCGGCGAGGGGGGCGAGTTCTGGCCCGAGGACAGCGACTACAGCGATGAGTACATGTACCACACCGCTAGGCGCGACCACACCAGGGTCTTCCACCATAAAAAGCAATATCCGCAGAACATTTTCTACAAGGTAGACGATTGGCAACACTCCAAATTATTCTTTTTAGCGTTCGCGTTGGTTTGTCTTATTTCAATCTGTATGTACGGAACTTGGGTGTCTAATGTCTATCCAGTTATTTACGATATTTGAATAAGTAACAACTACAGAATTATAACTTGTACATGCTTGAAATCAGATAATTTTAATGAATATTGTATTATGGTTGAAATCAGATAAATCAACGAAACGGCATTCTAATTTTGAATCGATTAAAATTTTCTTATCCACAAAATTATTTCTGTTCTCAGATATTGCATCTGCTTATGTTGTTTCCTTTGTTGAAGTTATGTTTGTCTAGTGTTCTGCACTGTTTTATTTTGCACTATTATGTTTTATTTTTTATGATTAATGCAAGTAGTGTTTGCATTGTCTTATTATTTTGTTAGACTCAGAATTTACGATTGCATTTTCTCATTGTCTCTTATATCGGTGAAAATTGTTTAAATTTGATGCATTTTTTTCAGTCTCTTGCTTGGTTAGATCTATCGAACAATCACTTGGTCAGAATTGAAAACGGTGCATTCGGGGCCTTACCAAGGTTGCGTTGGTTAGATTTGAGCAACAACTTGCCTTTCAATAATGGTGAACGTGGTGGAAACATTTTCAAAGGTCTAGAGAGGAGACTGTCTTACCTGGGATTGAAGAACGTCAGCTTACAAACTGTGAGTATTCAGTTTTACTATATTTTATGACAATAATTAAATACTGATGTATTTTGATTGATTTATATCAATGAAAATCAGTGATGATACACTGAGTGGCTGGCCTAATTATGGCATACTTATATTTTTTAAGTTCCTTTTTTTCAACTAAATTGTATCTTTTTTTTAATAAGTCCATAATAAACGTATTTTCATTTCATTTGATTTCAATTTCAGTCAATATATTACATCAATATCATTTAGAATTAAAATGGAATTTAGAATAATTACCACATTATGAACAAAACAAGTAAAATCTTACTTTTGAAAAGTTCAATTTAAATTATCACTTAAAGCTTTCGTTTATCCATTACAAACGAATTTATTAATTGTTCTATGTATTATTTGTTTAATTATGTCATAATTATAATTAATTTTACAGCTACCCTCACTACCCCTACCGAAGTTAAGGACTCTGGATCTATCATACAACAACTTGCCATCGATCCCAACTGACATCACAGCTAATCTAACTCGTTTGAGAGCATTCGACTTATCATTCAACGACTTGACTAAAGTGCCTGTGGTAAGTATTTTTAATAATCTAGTAAAATTTTTATTTGCCATAAAAACCACTGTTATTTAAATGTTTTTCCATGAAATTCTATCGCCTAGGTTTTCAAATGTCTTATAAAAAATTTTTTTATTATAAATTGATTTTTATCTAAGATCAACAAAGACAGCTATAACGGTCTTCTTTTGAAGTAGTCTTTCTAAATTGAGTTTTCTTCAACATTTTATCATTGTTTTTTTATGTGAAATTTAATTGAAATTTATTTGACGACGCGGTTGGCGCAGTGG
>CAJQZN010016119.1:0-13494 GCA_907164685.1 Colias eurytheme | reverse complement strand
CGTAGATAGAATGGGCCGCACAATGCATGCTAATGCTCGTACAATGTGCTGGGTGTTGATCGTTTATTTCTGAGATTTAGCTCCTTATTGAAACCCAAATGGATAATATCGTCATGTGCGTACGTGATTATTGAGATGGAAAGTCTGAAGGTTGCTTTGAATATCCAAAAAGTCTACTTATATAGTAGTTCGACCCAGTTCGAGAGAATCGATTCTTTAACTAATGTTACAGAAGGCGCGTTGTTCTAAGCATATATTATTACATATTTTGAATTACCAATATAAATATAATTTCTATTACTAAAACGGCATTCATCTGTCAGGATATGATCAGTTATCAGTTATAATAAGTGGGTAGTTAAATTTGGATTATGAAACAATGAGCATTGACTATACCGGGAAACATTTAATTACCGGGTATAAATGAACACACACATTATCTATTCATCTAAATGTATGTTTGAGTGCATTACTCCCACTCCAATCACTAAGCTTTCATTTGATTAGTGAATGGCAGCGATCCATAGTTTACTAAACCCGATGCACGGACGTAATGTGTTTCTGGATCCATCTTCTAATTTCATTATCCGAAAATAGGTCAATGTGACGAACCCTATAGTGTTGTTTACCATTGTTCGAAATAAACTTGCATCAAGGATAAAGCTTCATAGTTTCTGGTGGTTCCCGATAACGACAGCTTACCTAAATGTAGAATGATACACGTAAAATCCATGTAGGTATTGAAGATTATTACATCGATTAGTTTTTTTGAAGTGAAAACTTCTTTAGCGGCGTTGGCTATAAAATCTTAAACTCGCGTCAGGACCACGTGTCCTGATCGAAAAAACGTAAGACGAATGAATATCAAACATGCTCAACGTTAATAATCAAGTTTTCACTTCTGCCGGCACTCCCGGAGTGCAACCCGTCTTTTTTTTTATTACCAGGGATTTGGTGAAAAAAACCTTATCTACTTAATATTCTTGCTATTACATTTTATTTTGTAATAATATTTTTATACGAATTATTGTTTAAATTACAGTAATATTTTGTGATTAATTGATATAATTTTCGTGTTACTGGTGCATATTTTTCATTTATGAAAATGTTAACAAAAAATAATAAAACTGAAATATGAAGGAGTATTTCGATATAATCTAAATATTTCCAAAATTACATACCAATCCGCCGCCAACCACCGCAACATTCAAGGGTTTGGCGTCTCCATTTTGAACTGACATCTTTGTAACTGCTCTATAATAATTTTAAAATACGTAAGTATATGGAGTGATGCCGCGAATGCTGTCACTTTATTTCAGCAGCGAAACTACATTGTGATGAAAAGATTGTTAAAGTACCATATAAACTTTTATTAGCAGGAAACTGATATTTATCCCGTTAGTAAAATTATTTTAGTGTATGTTTAGTTTTGTCAAATTTTTATTGAAACAAGACAGTATTCGCCGGATGTTACTCCATTCTATGATACAGAAAATACATTTTTTAATAAATGGAAGTCCAACCTACCGTTCAATTCTCAGAAGGACAATTATTAAAGATCATATCGAAGTATAACAAAGAAAAATAAACAACATTATAAGCTTAATTAGTATTATTCATTTTATTACGTAGGGACGAAAGGTAGGAAAATTTATTACAATATGTACCTACTATAAAGATAATACTAAGAAAACTCAACAAAGAAAATTATATTTTTTATAATCTGCTAAGAAACGATAACCTTCATATTTATATGTAAAATAGATAAGCGAAACTTGGTCTTGGAATAACTTTTTATGAACCTCTCACAAAAACAAAGGCGCTTAACTTTTAAGATATCCATTTCCTAAAATATGGTTATTGTGAGTGGAATGAACAATACCAACGTGACTTTCAGCTTATTTACTTCTACTTTTTCTTTATAAATAGCCATAAAATATTATCAAAAATATAATCATCTCATTTTGCAATAATTCAAACTCAAAATAGACTTAGTCGATCTTGAAAATTCTTTCACCATTAAAAAACTGTAGTATTCCGTCTTATCTTGAACCTTTTGTTAAAATTAATTTGCCTTAATAAATTACTATGCCATCACTGCTCTACTCTATTATCTGAACGTAATAGTATACTATACTAGCGGTCCCGATAAACATTGTTCTGCCTTACTCTTATTATTTAAGGGGATGTATACCGGTATGCACAGAAAATTTCAAGAGAACCGGTCAAGCCGTTTTGGAGGAGTTTAACTACAAACATCGCGAGACGAGAATGTTATTAGATACAGTTTTTTTACACACAATGAAATCAGAAACCATAATTAAATAATTTCATATCATTAGAATTGTATCATGCAATAAACTGCATTAAACAAATTAACATATATGGCAACGATAGGCTGTAGAAATGTACTAATGTTGAACAAAGGCTCTATTCCCTGACTGACAGCATTGTGCCTTCAATAGCAGTACGGGTTCAATTGTTTTGCCTTCATTATGTGAACTTGTGGATGAAAGTGGCATAATTATCGAGCTCCAGAATCCCTGTACATCTACATAGAAGTGGTAATGCTAGTTTGCTAAAAATTACCACTAGGTAATGTTGAGATGGTGTTGTTGGAATTTTATATCGAATACAAGGTAATACACGCTACTACGCACACAACGCTTAAGCTTCGTGGTAAAAATGTGAATGTGTCATGATGTGTGCAGCTACATTTTAAAAGGGAATACAGACAAAATTAAAGTGTTATTTATCATCAGCTTATTATCTTCCTTCAAACTGGAACAGTGAAATGACAAACTTATTTTAGTCAGGCATGTCTATTCCACTATAGTATAGTCATACCTACTTTAGTTATAACTAGTGTTACAATCATACACGGATGATTGGTCCAAAAATAATAGGTACTTTTTAAACAAAATAAACGATCGTGAGACAAGATTTGAACTCACGTTTAAACTAAACTGTAGGAACACCTTGACTAATCCAGCTATTCACGCAACAGCGTGACAGTTTTTGCTCTTTCTTTTAAAATCAATTTATTATGTTGGAATTCGATCCATTTAGTCGTTTTTGTGTTGAGTCATGATTCATTGTAGATGCCTTTTAATTTAATTTCAAGCCAAAACGTGTCAAAATACCTTATTTTCTTAAAAACAACGTTTTAAGGGAGGCATTGAAATAAACATCTTTAGTTTCAAAAAACAACACTATTTATTGCTCAGGTATTAAAAAAATAAAAATAAACTGTAACTACCATTAAGAGTTATTAAGTTAACTGGCAACACTCGTAAAACTGCCGAAAGTCCAATTACCTAGGCGCCTGGAAAGACCTGAACTTTTTGAAAAGCATTTGCTTGTTCATTTTTAAGATCTATTTATGGTTAAACTTTTTCAATTGTTTTTGCATCTCTGGTGTACACTTTAAAGTCCTTAATATCCCATAGAATAACATTGTTCATAGTTATAATTAGGGATGTAACGATACCGATACCGATACCGATATATCGGCCGATATATCGGCAAGCCGATATATCGTTATCGCCGATAATAAATCAACCGATACCGATATTTTTTTATTAAATTCTTTCTTTTCTTTTATGTTTTTGCATTGTATTCATTCATATTGTTTTATTTCTGTTTCTGTAATAGTGTTAAGGAAGAGCGGAACCTCCTGACACAAGCATTTTATTTGCTTACTAGGAGTGTTCCAATCACAAAGTTTATGTAAAGGAAAGAAATAATTTTGAATTTTTTTAATTTTTTAACGTGATAACGTTTTTAAAATCGTTTTAGTCGGGTGACATGTTCATAAACTTGTGTCACATCAAAACCTCACGAGCGCGATCGCAGGTATAACGAGAGAGAGACGGACCGATCTCCCGTTTCATCTCGAGCGCTGCCACTGCATTATGTTATCACGTAAACATCTCGATCGTAAACCTACTTTACAAACAACCAATTTTTTTTATATCAAATAATTCAAAAACCCGCGCCCAATGAACGATGCGGGAGGCCGCCCGCGCGTGCGCACTTTGTTTTCTGAAAAAACTCTACCAATAGTAAACTTTTATTAGGTACTGATTGTATGTGTATTACTTAAAGTTTACAAACTCAATCTCAAACATTTATTCATTCAATTAGACTTCTTATAGAAGCACTTTTGAAACGTCATTACATATTTTAAAATTTACCACCGATTCGGAAAGCAGTATCTACGGAGAAGAACCGGCAAGAAACTCCATAGTTGCTCTTTTAAATCATGTCAGTTTTACAATTTTACAAAATACATATGTAACATCATAATATATTATAATAACATGCCAAAGAACTGTCCTGTGGTTTTTTCGCGACAACCCTCCATGGGTTTTTATCGTCCATATATTCCTGAATATTGTAGTGCGCTCTCTGAACTAGTACATTTTTTATATAAGTTTTAAATTTAGAACTACTAAACTCTTTAATATTATGAGGAATTCTATTGTAAAAGCGTATACCTTGACCCATAAATGAATTTTTAACTTTAGCTAATCGGAAAAATGGCATTTCAATTCTATTTCTGTTCCTTGTGCCATAACAGTGTTTATCTCCTACTCTTGTGTGGCGTTAACTGACTTCGTAAAATAATAATACTAAAATAAGTGGTTTTGTTGTTTTTTGATTTGGCATTTTTATTTAAAAGAATACGATTAACAGTTGTCTCTGTTAAATGTTGGTAACTTTTTATGCATAATTCACTTTTTATTTTTCTACCAAGCCATCGATATCGGTATCGGTATCGGTATCGCCGATACATTACTACAAATATCGGTATCGGTATCGTATCGGCAAAATCATGTATCGTTACATCCCTAGTTATAATGTCAACATATTTAATATCTCGTTCTGAAAAAAGAACAATATTTTAATACAATTTGTGTTCTCAGGAATATAAACATTAAAATTGGTTGGTACAAAGAATTATAATTATCATAATTAGAAATCGAATGGAATGGAAATTCAAACAAAATAAGAAATTACAGGAATATTTTTTTGCTAATTAAATTTATAGATTTACAAAACCAAAATTTACATAATAATCGTAAAAACTTATTTCTAATTTAAATTCATGAATAAAACTTATAACTGTTCCAAGTTTATCGTACCCACACACCCCTAATCAGCCCTTAGCGCGAACTTCTGTGAAGTTACAACCCTAACGTCACCACTGTTAAATTGATCGAATGCCTACTAATGCTTTCAATGCTCCAATTAATTATGAACTTCGATAGTTAAGCTAAACTTAGCTTCGGATAAATTGAGGTTTTGCTATCTCTTTAGAAAGCGTGTGAGTTAAAAAAGATATCGCCTTTTAACTTAAAATACTAATTAATAGATTGAAAATTCATTTTCAAAGTTTAAAAAGTAAAAGTAAAAGTATCCTACGATGAGAACATAGTTAATGTATTATATCAATTTAGAGACATATTTTTCAATATTCGTCTAATACATGATGCAATAACTTTATTGATAGATATAGATCTATTCAGATCTTATTTGATATAGATGAAAAACCAATAACATAAATAATAGCTCGGAAGTGTATAAATTATATGAAAAGTTATTATTTATTACCCTAAAAATTCTCCTAATAAAGTATGGAAAAGTAAGGTAAGATTTTAATACAGCTCTAATAGAACACATTCAGAATTAAATCATTCAATAAAAAAAATACCAACAAGTTTTTGTGTTATTGGAACGAGTGTTCGATAAATAAGTATCACTACATAGTATAAAACAAAGTCGCTTTCTCTGTCCCTATGTCTCTTTGTATGCTGAAATCTTTAAAACTACGCAACGGATTTTGATGCGGTTTTTTTTAATAGATAAGTGTTTCAAGAGTTTTAGTATATAATTTATTAGGTTTTAGACAAAGCGGGCGAAGCCGCGGGCGGTAAGCTAGTATCTGTATAAATCAGTGTTTTAGTTTATCTCATATATTTTATTTCAAAATTCCACTGCGAACCAGCGCTCGTTATATTTGCTTCATAGTTTCATTTCAATTATTTCTAAACTAAACGAGATTTTTAACTTTATGCGATGAAAATGCAAATTTTCCGCGAAAATGGAGATATATCTGTATTTAATCTTATCCACCACAGTCTATGTGTTCGTATTAAAAAACGGTCTATATGCAAGAGCCATCTATTAAACAATCCAAGTCGAGTTCTGATAGTTACAAAATATATTCTCGCTACAAAGCTAAAAATGCCTGAGAGATATTTAGTTTATCTCATTCGTTCCCAGCGAATGGTTCGGAAGTCATTTTATTCAATGTCGCCATATAATAACCGAGTATTTTCTCCCAAATCGTACAATTTCTACCAACATCAAATTTAACACTCTCAATATAGCTTGGGATAAACTTCATCATTTTGGGGCTTTATCAATATTCGTTTACAAAATTGTTACAGTGAATATTGAATGATAACATGATGTAGATAGTCCCTAACTTTGATATTATATGTACTAAAAGAGAATTTAATTTTATCCTGAAGGAAATACGGTGTTAAGACTTTTTTAAAGAATTTAAAAACTCGAGTATGAGGCGGGATGATTGAATTTTTTCTAATCTTAAAAAAATCTCATTTAAAATGAGTGCATTGAATGTTATAAAACTAAATATCAAAATTGTTTATTCGTTATATTGTAACACTACATTCTGAATAATTCCAACATACACATGAAGATAAGTCATGTATGAAATTCCAAATACTAGAGGGCTGGAATAACTACGACATGTTTGCCATCAATAAATAAACAAGGGAAAGCCAATAGAACTTGGGAAGCCGATAGAATGGCCTAATCAAGAAGTTATGTATTTTGATGGCTATACATTTCACTGAAAATATTAAGATCGCATAAATTGTCTCCTGTCTTGTCAAAAACGTGAAGTTTAAATAGCCGTTAAGTTTTCTAACATCTTTTAAAACAAACTGTACTCTTCTTCTTCTTTTTTTCAAATGTCAACTCCCGATCCCAGTGAGGACGGATTCTGCCTCTAAACCAAGTAACTATGTTATTAATATTGTTTTTACATAATTAAAAACACAAGAAAAATATTTGAAATTTACCCATTTTTGCTTTGATGTTTGAATAAATTTAAAAGTTTATGTTACACTAGGTTTCCGCCCGCGGCTTCGCTCGCTCAGTCAAAGAAAAACCCGCATAATTCCCGTTCCTGTGTGATTTCCGGGATTGCGTCATTTTCCCGGGATAAAAAGTAGCCTATGTCCTTTCTCGGGTATCAAAATATCTCCATACCAAATTTCATTAAAATTGGTTCAGTAGTTTAGGCGTGATTGAGTAACAGACAGACAGACAGAGTTACTTTCGCATTTATAATATTAGTATGGATTATGGCTTATGAATTTGTCTTCATAGATATGATATTGGCCCAAAGCATTAACCGTTATGGTATCATGAAGGAAGGATAATCTCTTATCAATATTCGACCCAGCTCTCCACTTAGATAGTAGTCATGGTGGTTAACTGTGATTTGTTATCAACTATGTCAATTGCCTGTTTGTATAGAATGCCAGTAAAATATATAATTTACAGGCGATTTCGCCGCTTTACTTCAACAGGAAAATATGCATTCACCTCATTAACTATTGAAAACAAGTAACAACTATTATTATGAAAGTAAGGATGACAATTTTGGAGCTGTACATTTTTTTCAATTTTTACTGACCTTCATTATTTTTACTGACTTCAATTATTATCTTAAAAAAGCGAAGTTTTTGCACAATGAAAAACGTATGCGGCTGGCCACATCCATACATTACATGTCGGTTTTCACAAATTTATGAAAATATGCAAATTTGAATCTGGGCTCATGCAGATTCGGTTCGTATTAACATATAAATGGACCTCATTATAATGTTTACAACATTTCTGTTAATGCTGAAGTAAAATTATTTTTATTGCCTGGATTTCCCTTTTCAGCTATATATCGTGGATATTTCTTCTGTTTTAGTGCAATTTTATTGCTGCGTCCGACGGTTCACGAATTAAGCGATTAATTCTTTTACCAAACTGCGTGTACTGGTTTCGTATTTTGTTTTTATTAATTTATTTCTTTTGACAGCGTATTTTTTGGAAGTAATATATCGTACGGAAAAAAGTTTTATAGTTAACACTATTGTGAAACGTGATAAGTGTCTTGTAGAATTCTTTGAAATAAATGTATCTAAAGTCTAAACCTATTATATACCTTATAGATAATACATAGGTATATCCAATACGATCACAAGCTAAACACCAGCTTTTTGTGAATAAGCTTAAACGTTAATTTAATTATCTTTCAACCTAAATGAAAACTAAAAAAGGGTTGATCTTTATATTTTCTACTTATTTCCATCAAAATACTAACATAATCCACCCACACAACGCCTTACACAACAGAAACATCCATTAATTTCTGAAAAATGTAATCAAGCCATATTAACACTGAAAATACAAATTATTAAACAACAAAGAGTATCTAATCAATACTACGGTTGTCATGGAAAAGGATGCGGTTAATTAATTTATAAGATTTTATATACTTTTTTAAAAAGAAAGAATTTATTAACACAGTTTTTACTAAAACAGGCTTTAGTTTCTACAAATATAATTTAACAGTTTAATAAAGATTTATTTATTGATTACTAGCTTTCCACCCGCTGCTTCACTCGCTTTGTCAAATACTCAATAATTTATATACCTTCCTCAAGAACTACTCTAATTAATAATAAAAACCACATAAAAATCCGATGCGTAGTTTAAAAGATTTAAGCATACCTACATAGATATTGAGATACAGCGACAGCCACTTTGTTTTATATCTACTATGTAATGGTGTAAAAAAGAAAGGATTTATTGACAGTTTTAGTTTCTACAAATGCATGTGCACCATTTTAACAGTTAACTAAATATTTATTATTACGTGTTATTATACCTTCCTTCCTATTATACCTTAGAAACGTTATAACGTTTGTGGTTTAGTGGGTCACACTCTGACACTACACTCTACAGAGACAGTAATCGCTTGACTAACCTGACGAGAAACGGGACCGAGTGGCTTCACAACACCTACTTACATGAATGTGATGTTGAAGCTGGAACGTGCTGAAAGAGCTTTTATAGTTATCATATTGCTAAGAAAAGATAAGGTGATATTTTAAAATTTCTTCAATGAACATTCTGGAAATATCGTTTCAGTTTAATAAGGATCGTTAAAGGTGTTGGTCGTGGTCATATATGGTCGTGTTATGATGTTTCTTAAATAAAATGCTATAGAAGAATAGTAACAGACTACATAATTATTTATCATTATGGTATTATGTACGTAAAAATGTTCGAAAAAGAAACTATATCATGTTTCACAACATTTGCCACACGATATTGTATTAATTCATATTTGACAGGAAATTTACCATTTTGTTTACTACGTGAAAAAGGAAAACAATTCACACTACATTTGTCATTACATGTGTGTGAAAATTGTCCTGAAATATTTTTTTTTTTATTTATTATATGTGTCTTAAATGTCATTAAAACAAACGTCGGATTTCTACATTTTTTATAATATTAAAGAAAAACTTGTTTTGAATCTGGCTACAAAAATCACATAATGTTCCTATCGATTGTTATACAAAAGCTTATGAAACATTTAAAGGTAAAATTTACACACACAGAAACTCTCACAGATAAGGCTCAGCTTTATTATAATTTGTACCCAATTCACCAATGTATCCCGGTAGTATATTTGTGTATATTTTATGAGTCCCAGTTTTATATTTTCAGGGGAAAATACCTTTGTTTCCGTAAACCATGCTTTGCGCCATAAGATTTCTATTGTGTTTGTATTTTTCCAAATAACAAAATCTGTTTCTCTCGTTTTGAAATGTTAAATGTTATTTGTGTGTTGTTTACACCATATAAACTGGAATTATTATAATTATACAAGCAATAAAAATTAATTAGCCTTGAGAAAGAAATTCTAAAGGAATTCTCTGAAAAAAATTCTATAGTCATTGAATGTCAAGTCAGATATTTTTTATCATGTGTCCTGAAATAACCAACATGAATCATAACTATTTCACATACCTACATAATATGAGGAAAAATTTTAAAAGCTAATTTGAATTTCGCACATCCAAGCCCGAGGCTTACCTCGATACTAAAACATGGCAACCAGAAGCGAATACTGTCCAAGTTTAATTAAAGCGACCCGTGTGTTATTGCCGAACCGTGAGACGTGACGTTAGCAATTATTGGCTAAGCGGTTGCATGTTTGTTGTAAGTTTTATTGCTTTTGCTGTACAGAAATACAGTTGTTTGAAGCCACAGTTTTGGTAGTTCGAATATTTCGGAAGTGTTTTGTATTGCAGGTTAAAAACTAAAGCAAAAAGCCATTCAAAGCAGTTACGCAATGCAGATTGTGATGCTTCCTTTATCAATAAAAAATAAACACATAGAAATTAAGGATTTTAAACGCGATTTATACATTATGCTAGCTGTGACCCGCTATTTCACCCGCAGTGCTCCGCTCCTGTTGATGTTAGCGTGATGATATAATATAGCCTTCCTCGACAAATGGGCTATCTAACACCGAAATATATTTTCAAATCGGACCAGTAAGTAGTTCCTGAGATTAGCGCGGTCGAAAGAAAGAAACAAACTCTTCAGCTTAATAATATAATTAATATTATAGATTGTTATGCCTTAAAATCAATTAAAATCTTTAATTTCGAAATGTATAATACTCGCGTAAAATCTAACACAGGAAAATGCTAAATAAAAATATAGCTAAATCGTAATTCAATAGGAAAAAACCATGCTTCATTATTTCTTGTTTTCAAAGGCGGGTTAACATTTGGGCGATCATCTATCCATTTAACGTCAAGTCAATATTAACAGATACTCCTAAACAAGCATATAATAATTTACCCATCACATCCCTTTCCGTGTATATATTTGTCTTACATACTATACCCATGATTTGTCTTACGAGTATATGTAGGTACCTATACGGCATACGCAAACATTTCGCTATTGCTTAATCGAGAACAGTGGTTTCTGTTATTAATAATAAACATTTTCTTTTAAATTGTTCATATACTACGTTCAAATTATTAACTTATCATACATTGCTCTACCGCGACCGCATCAAATGCGGCATACGAAGGCTTGCATACGAAGATAATAATATGGAATTGTTCAAAAATTAAAACACTTGGTACCTAATGCTTATAGCGAATGTGCTTCTTAAATGCTTTGCTGTGTAATAGAGGACAATAAACATCGAAGCAACCTGTATTATCAGCACTTAAACTAAACATCGCGTTACTTATTTTTTGCTATAAATAAATTCATCATTCATTAAAGCCTTAACAAGACTTACTTTTATACATAAATAGAATTTCGAATGAGATTCTGATAAAATCTCCAAGTACCACTAGATTTGGAAAGTTTTCATCAAAACTAGCCTTGTAACTTTTGAATTTACCTAGTTCCGAACTCTGAAACTGATTAGATCCACCTGAATATACATTCATTCAACTCGTAATTCCATTAAAATTTAATCAAACTACATATTAGTTTTTCGTATAGACTCACCTTTAACCAGTCAATATTTCGTGCAAATTTCTGAATGAAAAAAAAACATGACAGTTCCTGACACCGGTGACATTACTTCTAATTTTGCATGATGCAGCTTCAACCAAATCACAATAAGAGTTTCAAAAATGTACGCTTCCATTACGAAATGAGAAAACAGCTCGACTCTCGAGCCTGTAAAGCACCTCATCTGGCTTCTGGAGGCTGTTACAGTCTGACGTCATTACATTTTATGACGGCAATGATGACACTTCTGCTTAAAAAACAAAGAGCTATGTTTATGATATAGTCTTGTAAGATATGGGCTGGAAAATGCTGGGGAAATACTTGAAATTGTTATTAAGTAACGTAAGATGATGTATATTTTATTTTACCAAGATGCGAACGGTTGGCAGATGGGTTTTAGATATTTCTCACATTAGATCTCCTTTTTATGTTACGGGAAAACAAATGATTCATCATTTTGCGTGATGCTTACTTTCCCTGTTTATTACGGCATATTATGATTATGAAGTATATGTTTTATAATATTTGTACCTACGATATATCTATACTATAATATTATAAAGAGGAAAGGTTTGTATGTATGTATGTATGTATGTATGGTTTTCACGCATAAACTACTGGACCGATTTTGATGAAATTTGGCACAGATAATCTTTAGACCCTGAGAAAGAACATAGGCTACCTTTTATTGCGAAATATGTACCACAGGCGAAGCCGGGGCGGACCGCTAGTACTAATATAATTGTAGATACGATTATTTGCAAATTTTCCTTTCTCGGATTTGCAGTTGTTATTTTTTAACAATTTTGTATGATAGAATTAGAAATATATAGATCAATATCAAAAAAATATATAGATAGAGTTTCAAAATAAGCTTACTATAATTATTTTAAAGTAAAACTTTAATTCCTTAAAACAAACATACATAATATTGATAGTTTTGTTTGCTCTACATAAATCAGGAAATATCAACGAGGTTGGCATGTTACAAATTTGCTTAAACATTATGATGTGTGTAAAATGAAATTAATAAATACTACCGTATAAAGTAAAAAAATACCAAAAGTAAAAGTAAACATTAAATATAATGATGTGCAAATTTAAACGTTTGATAAACGTTTGCTTACAACAAAAAGTTGCATAGTTCTACATTTTAAAGTATTAAGTCTAGGTCGACTAGTGCTTGGCATTTTTCCAACCTGAAAAAGCAATTATGTCAACAGTACTCGAATCCAATTCAGTATTGTTTATATTGGAAAAAAATTTCTCGCAACAAAATACGGTTATAATAAAAACGTTTGCCTTTTACAAATAAGCCTTTAAAAGCACAAATATTTCAATATTGAACTAGCTTTTAAGCTTTTTTGAAAGAGCAGAATTCTTAATTTGTATTCAAAAAACATAAAGTGAAATATAAAAGCTCTATTTTCAAGGACAGATTTATAAATTTATTGAATATTCAAAAGAGTTTCAAGGCCACTTGCGATGTACACAAAGCAAATAAACGATCAGTTAGTTTATAGAAATTAACTTGAATAAAAAGATCTGCAGAAAAAAACTCGAAACTTTATAGTAAACTATTAACGATTTACAATCTATATCCCGTAAACGCACGACACTAGTCGATAATGTTTAAGTTATGAAAATTATTTTAACACTTGTTTTTATAAATCTAAAATATGCAATAGATATACAACAACTCTACATTTTCAAATGACCCTTATTCCTTATAAAACTCCGTATAAACAGCCTGCCCGTTAAACTAAGAGGGTGATAGTTGGTTGATTATTGGATGACTGGGAATAACCATCTGCTGAAAGATCGATGAGCACTGAATGTTAT
>CAJQZN010016118.1:0-21252 GCA_907164685.1 Colias eurytheme | reverse complement strand
TGAGAGGAAATAGTTAACCAAATTTGCACCTGGCTCCCTAACCATCATGTACGAAAGCTTACATTTATTGATGCGCCTTTTTATAGCGTGACCAATCGAAAAGATTTGTTACTCTAAATAGAAGGCCTTGTCGCTGTACTTTCATCTGTACGCTTCCGCAATAGATCTTTCACAAACAGGATGATTACGTTTAAACTAGTCTAGTATTTCAAACGGTAACGTAAGAAAATGCAGGCTTCCTGTTTGGAGCCGCGCCGGCCGCGGCGGAGCTAGCCGTGACCTCGCCTAAAATGATTTTTTTTATTTCTTCTGTAAAGGTATTTAAACTTACGCAGCGGAAATAAACCCGTTATATAAACCGAAATTATTATTACCTATAATTTTGAAATCTATAGGTAAGTAATTAAACTCATAAAGGTCAAAAAATATCTCAAGCAAAATTATCACCAAAAGTAGTTACCTATTATTATTTAATTAAAAAATATCTACTGCGCACAACTTATTGTATAAAAGCATCCGCCATACTCCTCGTTACTACAATAAATCTAGGAACTGCATTTCCCCTATTCCGCGTTATACTTCTATGATTTTAACCATATTTTACCTAACTATGACCTATCCACACTTGAGAGTTCACTATAAATTCTCAGACGTTCCCCGCCTGCACCCCTCAGTCACCTGAGTTGCGATCGTGGGGTACAAAAGAATATCACCCCAAAATAAAGGGATGAAGCCTCGCTACGTGCGCACTGCCGCTAATTGTGCTCTACGGTCTAGTCGAGGAAACTACGCAGACAGTTGTTTTTTTTAATAACAAGCACTTCCTATCTTATAAGTTGCTAGTATTTTTAATACAATTTTGAAGTAATTAAATAGACTTATAAATGAGATGAATTATTATAAAGCTTACATCTTAGGCTTACATATTGTTATTTGGTAATATAACATTTTTTTATTTAGTTGGAATACACAATAAATAGGCAATTAATAATTAATAATCCATATGTTGTGTTGAATTGAAATACATACTTCATTTACCTACGAATAAATAAGTAAGTACATATTTTAAATTTTTTTTCACGACCTACAGCAATACTAATAGTAATGGGCTAAGGTAATGGGTAAATTATGTGAGAAAAACAGTGCAAAAGCAGATATATAGGAGTTTTATAAGATAAATAATATAAAATCAATAAAATAATAAATATAATCGAAGGCAATTGCGTAATTGTCATTTGTCGCAGGCTTCGCCGGTGCAAAATTACGCCTACGTAACTGCCTTGCTCTGTTGCACGCGGTATAGTGGTGCAGTCACAGAACTATGTAGGTACGCGTTACAAGAAAATCTTCGCTTATTTTACACCTCATAATTTATAAACAAACAAATTAAAGTTCACCTTAATATAAATAAAACAAATGACATTTATTTTATTTTTAGATAACATCGCACCTACGTAAACGTGCTACTGTCGTCACTATAGCGCTGCGTAAACGAAATAAAAGTGATGTAAACTTTAAGTGCATACGTACGTGCACTGAGTTCTATCCTATCAGCAAGCCGGTACAGGTGTCACAGTCAGGATCAACCATCCAGATCGTTCTCAGTCGAACAAACGTATCAAAAACGAGGGAGTTGAAATAGATGCGACCGGCTGTTTATAAACATTGAAACAGTCATACAGGACGGGATGCGATCAATACCGTGTAGAGCGCGCTCTGAACCACCGGGTACCGCATAGTAGGCCCCAGCTTCACTACAATAATGAATAAACGACGACGTGAGTATACGGTGAACTGAAGCGCGGACGAAAGCAATGAATGCAATATAGTGCGCAGTCTGCAACACGAACGTACTGAGCGAACGGCGGCGGCCGTGTGTGCGCCGCCCTAGCCGTTACGTCACGCAGTTTTGACAGTTGCGAGCTGAGACACGAGGGCAGCTTGGATCGGTAGCCGCTCCGAGGCGCCACCGTCGGCGGCGACCGCGCCGATCGATACGTACTACGCGATGCGCCGCGGCCCGCGTGCTCCAATCCGTGCCGTCGGTTCACGACTTGTCGACCGTTCTAGAGCGATGCTGTGATGCCTCTTCGTGACGGCGAGCGCTCTCTTAACGGACCCGCTATTGTTCATGCACGACTCAAAGAATTTATCTCGATGATACCATAACTATTCCCAAAATTATACACTTCGAATGGCATTAACTGTGGAATCGTAATAACAACTGACGATAATCCATAAGATCCGTAATGAGAATAGAATTAAGACCATACAATATTTAATATTATATAATGAGTACTTACCTTATATTATGATATCAGGATTCAGGAAGGGTTGCAGGCCTACGATACAAGCTACCTTAGTGTAGGCCTGCAGTTCATATTATCCTGTGGGGTCAATGTATGTTATATAATGTCCTTGTATTTTGAATGTTTAATTAATTAATCTATTGATACTAGTTATGTATTTTATTTAGTTTTTTTTTTCTAGTGAATAAATGATTATGATTATTACTTAATTATTTCAACCCTACCTCTACCCTATGCTTAGAGCATTAAAGTTGGTTTAATGCTCTAAGCTACCATGAGTCATAAGTCGTAACCACAGGTCGTAACATAACAAATATAATATTATGTCTAGGTATTTACTTTAATTAGCGACAGGTAAAAGATAAATTTATAAATAGGTAGTAGGACAATTTCCTGTTGTTCTCACAAATTAATACGAATTACGTTCCCAAAATTCGATAAACTTCCTGGCAATTAAATCAGAGGGGAAAAATACAGAGCTTTTCTTCAACAAATCAAGGAAGCTCTATAAAATTGTTTTCACAATAAGTCACATTGGTTAAGGTCACGTTGTCAAGCCAGGTTATTAAACAATTAGTTACTTTACAATAGTGAAAAGGCTATTTTTGGGATAAAGAATTTTCTATTGTTATCTTTGTAAGATTTGTATTTTGAAATTTTCTTCTTAATTTCGATCAGTTATGTAATAATTGTTTAAATATATCCCATTTTCAATCCTATTTCCTAATTTGCTAATATTTTAAAGAAGCAAATACCAGCTAATCTGTTTTAGCAGTTCAGTAAAACTAACATAGGTAGACCGTACATTATTAATATCCGTTAGTTTAATGGTTAGTTTCGACTTTCGACATTCGTTCTTCCATGTGGCGACGGCTGAAGTAGCCTCTGCCGTTCGCAACTTGCCGTTCGTCTGCTAGAACCTTAGAGCATTAAACGTTAGAACACTAAAATAAATATGTTAATAATTATAATAGAGCCATTTTAAATAGGCAACATTTGACAGTTCAACAAAATTCAACAACGTAACCTAGTAACGACGATATAGAATAAAATGATATTTCGTTTTGTTAGACAGTGCGCGCACGAGCAACTTTGTCTCCGCAACTATTTTGTCTCTCCCATCAGTTTGTATGGGGAGTTGCGTCGCTACGTGCGCGCACTTTCATACTAGCCCATAGGTGGGAGAGACAAAATAGTTGCGGAGACAAAATAGTTGCGGAGACAAAGTTGCTCGTGCGCGCTCGCTCTTAGAACTGCACATTTGTTTAACTTTTTTCAATTACGATTACATTTTTATAATAATAATGAACGATACAAGTAATTTTAAGGTTTTATTTTACTGATAAACCATTCTAAACATAATGGTCTAAGATCCAAATATAGGTCGACCTGCACCGGCGTGACTATATTTTTGGCTTCTATTTCGATTGTAGATTAACTACGCCCCTAGTATTATTTACGAAATATATTCAATGACGATTTTAGTATAGATTAGACGTCATTGTTATAATCGATGACAGACGGGATGGGGGGCCACAAAGCGAGCAGCCTCGCGAAGCAAACGCTGCGAAGCAATTCTGTCTTTGTATACGTGGCTTGGCTCAGCCGTTGCAAATGACAACGCACGTTGATTTTCAATTTCACAAGCAATTGCTTCGCGAGGCTTCTCACTCTGAGGGGACCCTCTTAATTACCAACAAGTGCAATGCTTTGCAGGTTCAATGTATTGAATTTTAAATACTTAGGGCGCTTGTGCACTACAAGGAATTTTACGGTCCGGCATTCCGATTTTTTACGGTCCGGTGTGGCATGAAAAAACCGATGAATTGCTTGTGCACCTGTCCGTCTTTACTCGGATCAGTGCGGTTACAGTTCAAGGAAGTTTGGCGGTAGAATACTATCATATTTTTTTTGCATTTTACAAGAAACGAGTAAAAAATATAGAAGATGAAATATTATATTACTTCGTAAGATATATTATTCTATAAAAAATAAAGTTCCGTAAGAGATTTAAAATGCGTGTTTCACTTATTTATTTTAATCGGTGACGAGGAGCTAAATCTATTCCCACTTGAACTTTAACTTACCAACACTTACTTAGATAATAATTATAGGTCAATGCTTGGTCAATGTATATAAAATAACAATACCGACTTCTCAAATCTCATTGCCAGCTAAAAGAAAGTAAAACAAGAGCTTGCTTTCAATTGGCATATGCAATAAAAAGAGTAAAATCCAAGCAAGTGGGCACTCGAAAACAATTATACCTACAGCGACTCGTAAACTCAAAAAACCATCCGGAATAGGGAAAAGTAAAATGTCGGACAGTAAAATTACGTATAGTGCACAAGCTAGTATTTAGATTAATTGCGTGCCATACCGGACCGTAAAAAATCGGAATGCCGGACCGTAAAATTCCTTGTAGTGGACAAACGCCCTTACTTAGGATTTTTTTTAAGTTAACCTTATATAAATTAATTAATTTTATATGTAAAGAAATAAATTTCACACTAGGCTTTAAAATAAAACAAATTAATACAAAAATATGTTTTATTAATTCATTACATCATTGTAAAACTCATACTTGTAGAGATTTTAGAGAATACTAAACAGGACAAGTCATTTGAAACAAAACTAAACCATTATAAGAAATGGAACCTACAAAACCGCCAAGTCCGTTTGTTATATGTTAGGATCTTACATCAATATGGATTAACGTGACAATTATAAAATTATCGTAAGGTGAACTTTTTATAAATTGCTGACAACGTACTTACAATAAATAAAAGCTATTTCTTACTATTCATTGCGTCATTTTCCTGCATTTATAACGATTAGTTCTTTTTCAGTTTACCTATATATTTTAAGAACTTAATCGTTCACTATTTAAACGACGCAAGGAACATAATAAAATTATAAAAAAGTGAGATGTAAAAACATATAGATTATAGGTATATAATATATATGTACATAAAAAATGTTTAGACTAAGACACTGTTTACTCTGATCGTCCTATTGACAATATGGTAATTAAAAAAAGCTCCAAATTAGAAACAGTACAATAACGTGATGATCTAACACTTAAATGATACTGTAATCTTATTCACTATTATATGTTAATCTGTTAAATTGCGTTGAAAATAAAATGGACTTGGCGATATTAAAAAAGGTGCTCAAAAAAAAACGTAAAACGCAGTTTGCAATAAGGAAAGAAAAACACTGAAATTTTATAGACTTGTCCCCATCAGATTATCGTATGACATAGCAATTGAGAGCTAGCAAAAATGTTCTGTACAACATTAAACATCGGTTTACATAATTGAAGTTAGAAATGTGTCAGTTCAGTACACCTTTAGTTGATTCTTGTCATCGAAGCCGGCGGAATGGCCAGCGTTGCGAACAATAAAAGAGTTCCCATCGAAGTGCATTCGCCTCTCGCCGCGTCTGTTCACAAAAATCCGCCTTACATTGCCGCTACGTGATCAGAATCTTACGATTACTTCAATCAGCCTCATGTCAAATAAATCTATAGCAACCAACTGATATTGCGTGCCTTGTTTGAGGCATGCGAATTAAATGTCAATCAGTAAAAGACGTCAGGCGCCTATCTAAACTATCGTAGGTAATCAAGATTCATTTCGAATTTATGGTTTTTCCAAGTAGCTTCATAACAAACAATAAGGTCTTGATAATATTGCAAATTTCTTTCTCTAATCAGCTTTTGTAAGTACCTACCTACATAGTCACGAAAATAATAAAAAAGTTAGAAAATTGAAATTATAAATGACAAAAATGAAAGAAAGGGGGAGCACTAATGTTTTAATATGGCTGTAAAATTGAGAGGAATTTAAGTTTTTTGATGACGGCTATTTAAATAAAGTAAATCCAATGAATAAAATGCTCTCTTTTGTTTTGTATCTCACCTCACGAACAAATGCTGAGTCTGTCCAAGCGAGGCCGTGCAGTGCAGGAAGGGGCTGGTTATGGAAGCCGACCCATTGCTGGGACTCGTGCGCAACTGGTACTTGTGGCTGCAGCGGTGGATTCTGTGAACATTGCAACAATTAAAATAGACATTTAAAAATTATAACATGTAACTTTTGAAAAAAGTTTCCTTAATCTAGAATTGATACGAAAGATTAGTTATTCATGGTAAACATTTGTTGATCTACAATTTGATGCGGGAAACTGTTTAAATGTTGTCGCTCCTCCTAATGTTCGGGCAACAACATTTCAGTTTTCAATATGCGCTCCGAGAATATGCGTTACTCTGCTGCGCGCAGTATTGCCAACAAACAAGTTGATTAAATTTTTTGTTTACTAAACAAATGTTTGCGGTGAATACGGAGCTTAGTGAAATTCATTAAACATCATAATGTTTGAAACTAAACTTTGCCATTACCAGTAGGTAATTGTAGTAACATATTAGCATTATAACCTGACAAGTCCATCAGCAGTTTGGCTAACGCGAACATTGTTGATGATCCAATTGTCGATGCCATCGTCTGTGAGCCAGTATTGGGCAGCTTGCAGGAGAGATAGCGCCTCGTTTACGTAAGACGGCCCGTGGCGGGACTCGCTGCTGAGGCAAATTAGGGAATATGCGAAAACTTTATTTCATCTCATTGATAGGATAAATAAGGATTGAATGTTTTGTTGGAATCACTCTGTAATAACTTCGTTAACAATATCCCAATACAGTATTAATATATCTGAGTTCGTAGGAATTTTCTAGCTAGGAAAACTCAGCCTCTTTGAAATTATTGATAACAAAAATTGGGAATAAAAATAACCAGGTAACATCTATTGTAGGGAAATAAGCCCTTAGAAAATATTTCTAATGAAGAGAGAATTTCTAGAATTTCTAATGAATGAATTTCTTAGAAATATATTTCTTGTAAAAAATAATCGTTATATATAACTATGTATAGGTACATCGCTCAATGTCTTCTAATAAGCCTATTATAGAAGTAGGATTAAATGTAAAAATAAGTACTTTAAAACAATCATGGCTATTGGTTGAATGCTATTAACAAAATACAATTTGAACAAGTAGGTATTAAAATATAACGATTAAATTTTTGCTAATTTTGAAAATATTGCTGTCAATGTGACGAATTTTTCATATTTTAATCTAATTTAGTTTCTGGGTAGGTAGTAGGTACTAAGAAGGTGCATGCATGGATAGGTTCCTCTACTAGTACCTACATAGGTAGTTATTTTTTTTTATTTCTAGGTATAAAATAAAAGAACATGTACCTACATTTTCACTACAAGTACAAAATAAACCATCTTTATTAAATAACAATAAATTAATCAAGAATTCTAGTTACGCCTTTCTTAATGTTCTGCACGTTCAAATCAATCGTCTATAAAAAGAAAAATGCTTAATGAAAAATTACTAGTTATCTAGTACTCCCAAATAAAGAATACTAAAGAATAAAGATCACCAAACTAAAGATACTCGCAACAGATTCGACAACTACTAGCAACATATCGGCTAACTTGTAGAACACATTGAGAGTGAAATCCTGGCTCATGTCCAGGAAAGTGTCCGTGGTGGTCCGCGTCCCGGCCGCGTCCACGAGGTACACCAGTGCGCATTGTTCCGCCGTGAACGAGACGCCCTTGTACCACATCTTGGCGTACCTTCAGAGATTACGCTAGTTACCACTTAGTAGAAACAACTAGACTATTATAACTTGGAACAGGTGAAGCTCTTTTTTGGTTGCATTTTATATACGAAAATGTACAAAATATTAATTGTAATTTAGTTACGTAATTAAAAGTACTACCAAAAATAATGTAGTTCTAACTTTAATCTTAAAATACGTTGTTTTAAAATAATATGCAACAAAATGTTCAATCAAATATAGCTGACGAAAACAGCACGTTAGGTACATGTCGGAAAAATATAAAATCTATTCTCACGTTCCACATCGCTGGAAGCCGATGGCAAAATGTGTTGAATAGCACTGGGGAAAATGCATTTTTCAGATAGAATATGTGAGCTTACTGAATGTAAATCGATTTGACAGCTTAACGACCGAAATATTTACGAATCATTTTATATGTATCTATATTTATTGTCGAGCCAATTTAATATCTGTCAATTATAATAAGTGTCTATCAATTTTATCTTCATAGGGTGGTAACCTGCTTAAAAACATCGATTAAAGTGAATTAATCGATACGGACTTGAAACATTTGTCAATCGAACTTGAAACACATGTCAATAATTTATGATGATTTTTATTCCCAAGTAATCAATGCATTCGATTCTAGATGTCAGATTTCGATTTTTAGAGTAACGTCTCTGGTATTTAAAAAGAAAAAAGGTTTATTGACACAAAATTGTAGCGACGTCAGTTCTTTAAATCAGAAATTGTTTATTATGTTAAGAATGGTTTATCAGTAAAATCAAATCCTAAAATTACTTGTATCGGTCATTATTATTATAAATATGTAATCGTAATTGAAAAAAGTTAAGCAAATGTGCAGTTCTAACAAAACGAAATATCATGTTATTCTATGTCGTCGTTACTAGGTTACATTGTTGAATTTTGTTGAACTGTCAAATGTTGCCTATTAAAATGGCTCTACTATAACATTTATCACAGTTGGATAAGACATAAGTTAACATAACCAGTAAGATATCAATTAGCCACCCATGAACAATTGTTGTTGGCTAGAATTGTAAACGACGCGGTCCAGACTCGAGAGTCGAGAGGCGTCAGGAAATTGGACATTGACCGCTCTAGCTCACATGACTACGAAGTAGGATGTATTCCATCCGGTGTCAAACCGAATGTTTTGACTTTACCGTCCTATAAACCTAGGTTATAGAACTTAAAGGTAGAATAAGTATTAAAAGTGTTGGCTAAATCAAATTTTCCGATGTAAGTAACTAAGTAATACAAAGTCAAACATTCATCAAAGTTGGAAATTGTTATAGAATTTATTTATTTATTTATTTAATAAGGTGCACAATATAATATAGAATATACCTACCTATTACCTAGTACTTTTCGGCAAATAAAAAGTAGGTAATTAATATAATTAAATCGTGGTTGATCATTGATGCAAAGATACAAGTAAAATGCACTGCAACGCTACCATAAAAGCCAGCGCTAATATAGCAATAATTGTGTTATAATAAAATGATCGAAAATTTTAATTGCATTTCATTTTCATTACAAAATCAATTATATCAGTACTGTGTTGTGTGCATAAGTTGTGTACGCTCGCCGCTTTCCGAGCTTTGAAGCAACGGATATTGACCTGCGGTTTGGCTTTTCATTAAAATCACTGCCTGTCGCTAGTAGCGAGCGCAATTGAAATTCACTTACAAACAAACTGTCCAAACAGTCTAATATTACAGTTTCTGGGTGGGGAAATTGTGCATTTAATGAAATGGGTGCAAAACATTGATGTTTTATTTTATCACAGCTTATTTTCGTAAAACATACACCTAAAATATACAGGTAATGTAAAACAAAAATACATAATATGTGCAAGGAAGGTCATATTAAACGTGATGCTAATTAAAACATTAATGCAAATTGCAAAGCAACTTTGTATGCATGATGTTTTAATTCCCTTGATAAAATAAAGATGAATAATTTTGACGTTCGAGCAATATTGCGTTATTTTAATATCAGGCGCAAATAAACATTGTGATTGTGATTTGTTCGGCGACTTTTCACATGTGTTTTGTTGTTATTATTCGGCTCGCTTATCGCCATCACTACCAACTTGTACCGACACCAAACACTGTTTCAATTTCTGAAATTAACGACACTACATACCTACCGGCTACCTAGGGATGTAACGATACCGATACCGATACCGATATATCGGCCGATATAATCGGCAAGCCGATATATCGGTATCGCCGATAATAAAACAACCGATACCGATATCAAACAATTCAAAAAACCGCGCCCAATAAACGATGCGGGAGGCCGCCCGCGCGTGCGCACTTTGTTTTCTGAAAAAACTCTACACTTAACTTTTATTAGGTACTGATTGTATGTGTATTACTTAAAGTTTAACTGACTTTGTAAAATAATAATACTAAAATAAATGGTTTTGTTGTTTTTTGATTTGGCATTTTTATTTAAAAGAATACGATTAACAGTTGAGTCTCTGTTAAATGTTGGTAACTTTTTATGCATAATTCACTATTTATTTTTCTACCAAGCCATCGATATCGGTATCGGTATCGGTATCGCCGATACATTACTACAAATATCGGTATCGGTATCGTATCGGCAAAATCATGTATCGTTACATCCCTACGGCTACCTTATAAAGCATAGTTACTGAATTTTAAACGTTGTTGGAATGAATATTAAAATGTCGACTATATTTATTTAGTCTACATACTAGCTGCCCAGACAAATTGAAATACTGCTCATCTCATATTGGATTGACGGGGATTGCGAACATGCGAAGTTTAATAATGGATTCTGAAATTCAATTTTCATGTGCATTTTTCATATATTTTTATTCCGTAATAATATCTGGAGGCACAATAGAACGAACCTAATATGATCAACAATGCACAATAGACGAGCATATTAGGTTTGTTGTATTGGAACATATTAATATCGAATCAACCTACGATACATATTACACATTTTTCATCAAGAAACATCTATTACGGATTACCGATTCCTATATATATCTACTTACTTGTTATTCCCTTGCTGGTGGCGAGCCTGTATCTCGACCCGGGAGCCATAGTGGTACACTCGACCGTTCGGATGGATGAGGGCCGCCGCCGCCCCCGAGCGGGAGAGCGCCAAAATTATGTTGTTCTTCGCGTTTGTCACTCGCACAGCGCCGTCGATCGTCATGTCCACCCTTCAAATTATTAACTGCGATATTGCCTTCCATAATGGCACTTTACGGTACTAATAACCGCATTATGTCCATTAAAATGTATCGATAGACTAATACGTTTACGTGCTTCGTTCGACGTTTCGGTAGCTAATATAAATGGATATTGGTCATAACTAGAGAAATGCTCAGGATTTGAGAAATTTTAATTTATATTATAATTACTTTACAATTTTGTTACCAGCAGTCGTAGTTATCATAAAACACACTGATTAACGTTCTTGGGCGGATAAATCGATTACTAATTATTAACATCCTCTCTCTTATAAACATAAAATATTGCAATTTATCATTGCGACACATAACATGGTTTAGTATGTATAAGTAAACACATAGTTAAATGCAGATAAATTTAAATTTATTACGGAAATTAACATTTTGCAATTAGCATTTATATTCTAAGCTTATTTTAGTAAGAAGTCTATTTAATCTTAGGGAAAGTAGAAATCGACCTCAGTTCCAACAATTATACTTAGATAGGATTCCTATTGTAAGATCGATATTGTCACGGCTAGACCATGCCTAATTAAATGCTCTATTGAAACGTGAATATCTCTACTGATGCGAATGTTTGAACAGCAATACGAAATTAACATTGATTGGTAATTAATTGACGTTTCGAATGCATCACGGCTTTATGCATGAATTATCTTTAGACATATTGTCGTGCTGAAATGTATCTGAGGGTCACAGGTCACAGGTGATAATGATAATTTCAAAAGATAAATTAAGCACTATAGGTAAGTAATTTTATCACTATCAAACCATAAAAAATTCTTATCTGCAATTAATATTATATTAATACAAAGGACTAAATTACACAATGCAAACAAACTTTCCACGAAACATTTAAGAAAACGTGATACAATTTTATTACAATTAATTAAAGGTGAACAAAAAGAAGCCAAATATTTATTCAGAAAATAAAAAACTTAACTAATTATTTTTTTATAATGTAAATTACAAACAATTTATATAAAGATCGAGAAACAAGCTACTAATGTACGAATAAATATTGGAACCTCTTCACAATGGGCAGCGTTGTGCGAGTATAGAGGCAATTTCACGATAGTGTGAGGGCCTAAATGTCTATGATCGACCGTCATAGACGTCCGTAGATTTTTCATAATCGCCGTAATGGCGGCCAACAACGACGATCTTTTCTTGGGCCAACGTTGCCCTTTGTGAAGAGGGTCCATCAAATCTAATCATCCACGTACTTGACGCGATCCCTCAGCCGTAAACAGATAGTCCCGTGCGGTGTCACCGACGCATTGTACCCGGCGCCACCGACGACATCCGTTACCTGTGGCCACGGAACCATAATGCACATTTCCGGTATACGGAGACAAAGGTTGAGCAAGTATGAAGAAATATATTATATGAAAAAAAAAAGTAAGACAATCGTAAGTAAATTAATATTTTTTTGCCATATCAATAGCTATTAAAATTTTAAAGAACTACCTAAGTACGATAATGCAAATAATGTTAGAACCATAATAATTAATAAGAATTTTCTTTAGTGGAGAGTTTAGTGGATGATAGATAATATTATTGTCTGTAATATTTATTTTCCAACAGTAGGTAGCCTCAGAATGCGATTTTTATTTTAATAGATATTAACGTGACGGCTATATAATCCTGAATGCATTGGCCTTCCAACAGAATCCCAGATGCAATCCATTAAGATAAGCCAATTAAACACCAAAGCGAACTACCTAACCTTACGGTTTGGATTTACATAACGTACATACCAAGTAGGTACACAAGTTTTACTTCTAAATGTTGCATTAAAAAGTTATTTTTCATGTAGGTACGTACCACAAGAACAGGTTTTAGGAGTCAAACTTTTTTTTTTTGAAAATACAATTCTTTTTTATTCTGGCAAATGATCGACCAGCTGTTTTTAGTTTTTACCAAATTTATTTACATATTTTATTTATTTTTACTAGCTTTCCACCCGCGGCATCGAAAAACCCGCATAGTTCCCGTTCACGTGGGATTTCCGAGATAAAACCTATCCTATGTACCGGGGTAAAAAGTAGCCTATGTCCTTTCTCGGGTATCAAAATATCTCTATACCAAATTTCATGCAAATTGGTTCAGTAGTTAAGGCGTGATTGAGTAACAGACAGACAGACAGTACTTTCGCATATTTTATAATATTAGTATGGATTTACCAATGACCCCTTTAAATAAAATTTTCGGAACCATTAGGTTCACTTAATTTAATAAAATAATTCACAATAAATATTACATATTTAGAAATTCCCTTCACGATGAGTCTAAAAAGTCATTCTACGTAACAATAAGGAACCCAGTAAATTTAAATGTATGTATGTACGTAAGCGACGAGGTCATTACCCTTAAATTTAACCCCGGCTAGTTACCTCAAGTTCTCTCCAGGTGTCAGCGTGATAGATGTCATCGCCGGGATAAAAGGGTGCTTTACGTTGCAACGGGGCCCGCCATGGAGGCTGCCATGCAGTTGCACCCACTAACTCCGCCTGCCCTAAACCACCCTCGAGAAATTTGCTGTAATCTTGGAAAGCAGATAGATTCGACTCTTCCTGTGCAAAAGCAATTTTAGATTCGTCATTCGTGGTATAATAATTACTAATATGTATTAACAATTCAATGCATATTTTATTTTACAATCTTTATAAGGACATTTTTACCTGATTATATGAATGTGCTGTATAAACGCTACGTGGGCGAACTGGCATTACGTCTTTTCTAAAGTCTGCACTAGCCATTCTAACACTTCTTCAACTTAAAACTGTTTAGATCATTCACTGTTAAAATAAAAAATACCAGGTCAACAAAGACTATCGTCGGCAAATGCTACATAGTACGAATCATTCTTCTGACGACTAAAAAGTGAAGGAAAAATTTATTGACAGTTTTTTCATTCGCTTTTTGAAAATTAAAAAATTCTATGTGGCTTAAAAAATGCTTATAATTGGCCAGTATTAACCAACCTTCTTCCACAAAAAATCTTTGTGTATTATGTACCTACTGGGTTGTGCATGCTTATTGCTAACGCAGACCATTCAATTACGCCCTTTTAAAAACGAAGAACACTCCTAAAATCACTAGCTTTCCGCCCGCAGCTTCGCGAGCACTAAATTCGGTTACCTATATCCTTGTTATACCACTTAACATGGTAAATAGTACCGAGCCATTATTTACCTGTATTTCCCAAGGTCTAGACTAGGTATTTTTAACACTGATTAAGTGGTTTATGTGGTGGTTTAAGTGTGAAAGTGTAAACAGACTAAGTTACCCCCCCTTACTTAATGATGTAAAACTTAAAATGAAAATTTAAAAAACGTAACTTTTATTAAAAGATATCTTTAAAAAATATTATGGCGCCTGTATTGCAGTCCATTAAGGCATTATTACTACGTATAGAGAGGACACCACGAACAAAATCTGTGCGACGACGACGATCTGTGTTCCATTGCTCGCGTTTATATTATTGTATTGCTGTTTTTAATTACTTAAATCTATTATAAAAATGCATACACTTATGTTGCGTACTGATCGTGTATAGTTTGTATCGTGGATGCTTGCGTCTTCGTTCCCGACTATACTACACGAATTACTTACAATTGACAATAGTGCTAAAAAGTAAAATTCTAATAAGTCCAGAAGAAGACGGTTTTGAGGCGACGGAGCCCCGCTTCGGGGGTATCTATTTTTGTGTAGTCAAAAAAAAAACACGAACCTAACCTAACCCACACCCCTGTTACCTATTTATTTGCCTAAGTTTTCACTACATAGTATAGAACAAAGTAGCTTTCTTTGTCCCTATGTCCCTTTGTATGCTTAAATCTTTAAAACTACCCAACGGATTTTTAATAGATAGAGTGATTCAAGAGGAAGGTTTTCGATTGCTATTTAGGAAATGTATAGATAGGCAATGTGTATAAAATAATTGATTTCACACATTTCCGTGCGATTTTAGGAATTACATACATTTCCTAGGAATTTTATACAATGACGGATTAAGTACATACATTTCTGTTAACATATTATATACTTGATTTAATATACTCAAGGTACCTAGGTAGTTATAGTTAGGTGTGAAAGGGATAAAAAACATACAGGCGTCATTCAACGTCATATTTTCTTGTTACAAGTTAATGTTCATACTGAAATCTCCTGTGTATTAGATATAAGCACATAAGCTTCTTGATTATACTCCAAGATATAACTAGAAAGCTAGGAATGATTTTGTTTGAAAACTTCCTACAGATAATAAATATATTCAGTATCTGTTATAAAATGTACTTAAAATTTGTTATGACAACATTAAAATCCAACACAACCGTATTTTTTATTATAGTAACACTGCAGGACGGCCACGTTTCGCCAGCCCTGTTACTTTGGTCGCCAATCACTATTCGACAGTCGTCAGTAATTTTTACCATCCACGTCTATACAGTTAAAATCATTAAAAATGAGTGCCCTAACACCAGCACCTGCTTATAAAATTGGAATTGTGAAGCAGGTAATTCAATAATTTTAACATTAAAAATGAAATTTCTAATAGGAGTCAATGTTCGTGATACCTCGTGCCGACTTCATGGGTAGTTTGCCTTGTTGGCACCGCATTCATAACTTCCAAAATATAAATCTAATGCAATTAAAAAAAAATACGAGAAAATAATTACACGATAAACATTCCATTAATTTTCCTTCGGAAACATACATTTTACAGGGTAGTATTATGTCAATAAATATGATCAACCAATATTGTGGTTGATGCCATTAAATCTAGAAACTATTACAGTTTTTGTTTGTTACTATTTAACTGTAATTACTGTAAGCTTCGTAATTGCTAAAGATTTATGTTATTTATAGGTTTTATCAGGAGACACGATTGTTATAAGAAAGCAGCCGCAAGGTGGACCTCCGCCTGAGAAAGTCATAGCACTCTCAGGGATTACAGCGCCGAAACTTGCTCGTCAGAGGACTCCTAACAAGTAAATAATCATTAAATTACATAAATTTGAATGTTTTCTCATGAGTTTCATACATACTACACATATTCCACGAAATTAAATTACGAAAAAAATTACTGTATAAATATGCTATGATTCCTTTACTGCCTTAAATCAAGTACTATCTATATTGTCAAAAAATTTGGATTCAGGTTATTTAAATTTATTATTTGATAAACAGTAAAATAAGTGAAAGTAAAAGGTTTTTTGGCTACTTTTACTTCATCACAGCTATCTATTACAATTATTGTATAAGGTGTCATATTATGAATTAAGAAACTGAAAAACTTGATTAATTAAACTGGTTTACCTATCTCTAGTAGAATTGGAGGAATGCAGTTATTGCACAATTTCTTACTGAACAAATATTAATTATTGTTGCTATTAGAATCACTGTACAAACAATCATGTTACTTAAAATGTGAATTAATAAAAGATTATTAATTTGATGTTAGTTAATTACCATTTTATTTACAATTTGACTGTAAAACATATTGCCTGGCTATATTTTCATTTACTTGGCCCAGCTTTGCAGCTATGCGAATAATGAATCATTTTGACATTAATCTTCATGATGTTGTTTTCTTCACCTGGATAATTACATGTATGAATTCTATTTTCATATAACAGATAGTTATGATGATGAATGCATAATATAACATATGTTTCATAATTGTAATAATTTAGAGTAATTTTTTACTATTATCAGTAAATTTACTGTTAAATCGTTTATTATGCCAATTGTTTTAATATTTTGAAAAATGTTATGTCCCCAAAACCCCACAGATCCATTCTTTCTATTATAATCCAGAAAATAGAGATTTCAGGTATAGCTACTTACAGCCAGTCCCAATATTGTATGAAAAGGTTTCATTATCTTTATTTTAAAGATTTCTTAATCTTATTAATATAATATGTGAAAGTATAACACTATTGGACAAGATAAGGAATGTCTTTATATACTAACAATTATAAGTATAGCAAACAAAGACAAACAACATTTAAAATAATATAGTTAAATGCGAAAAATGTAAATATGGTGGTGGATAATATAATATCAAAATTAAATTGAGAAATAAGTTACATGCTGACTTTACTATTTGGGCTTTGTGCTATTGAATAAACGCTTCATCTGGGATTCAATTGTAGTTTTTATTACACATGTAATATAAGCTTTGCATGTGCCTGCTATTTATTTCATGTAAGCAAAAAGCGAATGCATTTAAGGCTAAAGGTGTTTTATAATTATACAATAGAAAGATTCATAAATTCTGTAAATTGAACAACAAACTAAAAAATACTAAGCGGAATTGTGCCATTGCAAATTGATACAAAAATAATTTTATCCGTATCAGACTTTAATATAGTTTTGAATTTTCAGTGACAATGAAACACCAGACGAACCCTTTGCTTGGGAAGCACGTGAATTCCTCAGAAAGAAATTGGTTGGCAAGGAAGTCATCTTTACAGCTGAAAAGCCACCCAACTCAGCGACCAGGGAATATGGAACAGTATGGGCTGGTAAAGACCCCACTAAAAGTGAAAACATGAACGAGGCCCTGCTGGCTGAAGGTCTTGCTAAAGTAAGAGATGGGGGCAGGAATATACCCCAACTTAAGAAATTAGTTGAAATTGAAGATGTTGCAAAGTCACAAGGAAAAGGTGTATGGGGAACAGACCTACAAGTAAGAGAGCATTTTTAAAATTGACAAATTTTACAACAAAATGTTATAAGTTTTCCATTCTAAGTACAATAATTTTCTTCCTAGTGTGTAACTGACTTCTTTTTTTTTTAGAATCACATCAGGCACATCAAATGGTCAATTGAGAACCCCAAGGCTTTTGTGAACAAATTCAATGGACAGCCCGTAAAAGCTGTTATTGAATATGTAAGAGATGGATCAACTGTCAGGCTATGCCTTCTTCCTGACTTTATCCCAATCACATTGATGCTGTCTGGAATCAGAGTAAGTAGTATTTACATTTAAAAGTATTTACATTTAAAATTGTATTTCATTTTTAAATGAACCTATTCTACTCATTGATTAAAAAATCTGATTTAGAAGAATGGAGTTTTATTTCATATTATGTCAATTGCAAAATGGATGTGTAAAGTTAACAAAATTTAATCTTATTCAATGAATCTTAGTGCCCAGCTGTCAAGCAAGACGGTGAATCTGAGCCTTACGCGGAGGAAGCCCGCTTCTTCCTAGAGTCCAAACTTCTGCAGCGTGACGTGGAAGTTATCCTTGAATCTGTCAACAATAACAACTTTGTTGGCACCATCCTACACCCACAGGGAAACATCGCCGAGGCGCTGGTACGCCAAGGTTTCGCCAAGTGTGTAGATTGGTCACTTGCAGTTATGAAATCAGGTGCATTATATTATATATTTATTGATATGGACATAATCGAACTTACATGAATTACAGTCGCAAAATTCTAAGTTCAAACTGTGTGTAAGATTTCTATAAATATATATTTTCCAGGTGCATCCACATTAAGAGCTGCGGAGCGTGCGGCTAAAGACGCAAAGCTCCGTATTTGGACTAACTACACAAGCAATGCTCCCGTTATTGCTGCAAAGGACAAAGAATTCTCTGGCTTAGTGATGGAAGTGATCAATGGTGACGCCCTTGTTGTGAAAACATCAAACAATGTACAGAAGAAAGTATTCTTGGCCAGCATAAGGCCACCACGCGAAAAGTATGTAATATAACATTGCTGTAATTTATAATATGTACAAGTTTATTTATAGAAAAACAAAATATTGTTTATTATATTGATATAATAAACATGCCTTTGTTATAGGAATAATACTGACGAAGAAGGAAAACAATCTCCAAGACCCAAAGGATTCAAACCCCTTTATGATATCCCCTGGATGTATGAAGCTCGCGAATATCTCAGGAAAAAGTTGATCGGAAAGAAAGTGAATGTTACTGTTGACTATATCCAACCAGCGAAAGACAATTTCCCAGAAAAAATTTGTTGCACTGTTGTTGCTGGGGGAACGTAAGTATACACAATGCAAAATGCATTTTAAATAAATGTATATTGTACTCTACATAATTTTTATTATTATAGGAATATTGCTGAAGCACTTGTGAACAAAGGTTACGCTACAGTCGTCAGATATAGAAATGACAATGACCAGAGAAGTTCCCACTATGACAAGCTCTTAGAAGCAGAACTGAAAGCTCAAAAACTAGGCATCGGTGTTCACGCCAAGAAAGATATCCCAGCACACAGGATGCAAGATACCAGTGGGGACTCAGCTAAAGCAAAGAAGTTCTTCCCATTCTTGAAGAGGGCTCAAAAAACCGAAGCGGTTGTGGAATTTGTCGCAAGTGGGTCTCGCATGAGGATATACATCCCTAAAGAATCTGTGCTCGTTACTTTCTTGCTCGCCGGTATCAATTGTCCACGAGGCGCTCGTCCCGCGATCGGTGGCGGCGGCATTCAAGAGGCTGAGCCTTTTGGCGAAGACGCCTTGCAGTTCACTAAAGAAAAGTGTCTACAGCGTGATGTCATAGTCACAATTGAGGAAATGGACAAAGCTGGCAACTTCATTGGCTGGCTCTGGATCGACAATGAAAATGTGTCGATTTCACTGGTCGAGCATGGTCTGGCCTCCATGCATCACACGGCTGAGTCGTCTGAATTTGCGCGACAAATTAAGACAGCCGAAGAGAATGCGCGCAAGAAGCGCATCGGTCTATGGAAGGACTACGTAGAAGTGGAGAAGGAAGTCGAAAGGGAACGCGCTCCGGTGCAAGATCGTATCGTCAAATACGATAAAGTAATTATTACAGAAGTCACACCTGAAGGAAGTTTCTTTGCTCAAAATATTGATTTAGGCACAAAATTGGAAAGCCTTATGGATAAAATTCATCAGGAATTCAAGAATAACGCTCCATTGCCAGGTTCATTTGTCCCTAAACGGGGGAACATTTGCGCGGCTCGCTTTTCTATGGACGAGCAATGGTACAGAGCTAAGATTGAGAAATTGGCTGATGACAAGAAAGCTCACATTCTGTACATTGATTACGGAAACCGAGAGGTAGGCTAATACAAAACAATTCATACAGACAATATTTATTTACAATTTTGTCCGCATTTAATTAAAATTTAAAATCTAAAACAGTTTTTATGATAATATGAATAATTTCAGGTTGTTAGCCACAGCCGCTTAGCGTTACTGCCCGCGGGTACTGAAGTGGAGGCTCCCTATGCTACCGAGTATGTGCTTCTCGGAGTCAAGTTCCCATCAGACCCTGAAGACAGGCTAGAAGCAGTCCGAGCATTCTCTCTGGATACGCTGAACAAGAAGCTGCTTCTCAATGTAGAAATTCGTGGCAGTCCACCAGCTGTGACTCTCGTAGATCCTACAACCAACTCTGATTTGGGCAGGGTTAGTGATCGTTTTCATAAGATGTCTTTGACTGATTTGCTGCTTGTTATTTGATTATTCACATTATTTTCGAAAGTGTTTATTTTTACATGGCTTCTCTGTAGATATAGATATTCCCTCCTCTTTTGGTAGTGAATTAAGTAGTAGTTCCATTTGATATAATGCCAACATAATATATTTATTACATAATAAATTTGTTTCAGTCATGATTAATTTCATTTTATCACAATCACTAGATACCTGCCACTAGATAACATGAATTAGCAAGATAATTTCTTTGTCACCTTTTAAAGTCTTATTTATTTATTTACTCTTTATTGTACAAAAGTCTTATAAAATAAAAGTACAACAAAACCATTCAGAATGTACAAATGGCGGCCTTATGGCTCAAAGCCATCTCTGCCAGGCAACCTTGATAAATTAATTACTTGATATATTAAGTCTTCATTGATAAATAACACTCAGGATACGAATTGAGAACTTTATTCATTAACAATGCGATATATAACTTGATGTGTTGGCAGAACCTGATCAAGGAGGGTCTGGCGCTGCTGGAGCCGCTGCGCGACCACCGGCTGGCGGCGCTGCTGGGCGAGTACCGCGCGGCGCAGGAGCA
>CAJQZN010016117.1:0-19016 GCA_907164685.1 Colias eurytheme | reverse complement strand
TTTTTTTTGTTATGTATACTTACTTATTAATGATCTGCCCTTATACTGATTGTAGGAGAACCACGCCACGAAAAGAAGGAGTGCGAGCGCAAGTAAATATTCTTGGACAACAGAACAACTATGTTAACATGACATTTACTGGTTTATCATATAAATTTTATTAGATTTCGCATCTATCCCACTCTGTAGGCATCTATCCTCACTAGTATTTTCATGGTGGGGCAACTATCCAACTAGGTAGGCATCTATCCTCAAAAAAGGTGTTCTACAAAAATATTTATTACACATTATCTATAAATGATAGGATAAAAAATATATATAGTAATTCAAAACAGATAATTAACCTAGCTATATTCATACAAAGTGTTCGTATAAGATTCATGTTTTTAAAGTTATGAGGCTATTTCAAAAAGTGGGGCATCTATCCCACTTTTACCCTATCGTGTTATTCCATAGAATAATTATTATAGCTCGAACAATAAATCATGTCGGAACAATTATTTTCATTGGAAACAATAACGTCTGTAATCGCAGAGAGTTCTCATTACCCGAACCTCTATTGAGTTTGTAACTGCTAAAGTTATCGTTCTTTGTCCTTAAGGACCTAGTTAGCTACAATATATTATGTCGTTTTCCCGCCATTTTTTGCTTTTTGTACAAATTTCTTTTTGTATTTTTCTTTTGTACGTAGGTTTTATTCAGCGTTAGTTAAAGAATAGTTAAAATAGACCATAGAAATTATTTAATTTTTGGAGGTGAGCATACTTGGGTAAAAATTGCCCCAGCTCGCATCGGGAAAGGTACTGCACCTCGGTTACCAACCTAACATACCTTTTTCTCGATCCTCCCAGTCTATTACTTCATTCCCGTTCCTTTTCTTATAATTTTTGATTTTAAAGCGGGCATTTGAAGAGACCCCTATTCCACAAAAATGTTAATGGGCGGTGGTGATATCGTACCATCAAGCGAATCATCTGCTGGGTGCACATAAAAAACAAGAGTTTATATTGTTATATATATGTATTATTATCTTGTCTAAAGACTCTCTATAAATTTTATGACATTTATTAATTTCTATTATGGCCATGTCTGCTAAATGCCTGTGAAATTATAACCAAATTAATAAAAGGACCCTTATCAACTGTCAAGAAGCTCACACAAAGGGTGCCTCGTGATAAAAACTCATAACTATGAAATATTCAATTTAATAATAATTCACATCGAGTTTACACAAATGACAGGAATTTATATGACAAAATTTTCTACATTTAGCTTTTATTCTTAATTTAGTAAAAAAATAAACGTTTATTTTATTTTACCTAACTATAATATATATACTGATATGTTAAAAACTAAATAGTTTATTTTTCCTGTAAGTTTTTCGAATTGTGTGATATAATCGAATCATATCTTTATCAATCATAAATGTCACATTAATGACGGTTTTGAGTTATTAGTTATTACTCATAATTAGCGTTGAAATATGAGCCACGAGGAAAAATACGTTCAATAGCAATTATTAGGAATAAATTGGGAGAGAGAAGTATTCTCGATAATTGGGATTATATTGCTTATTATAAAGAATTCGGATAGTAGGTACTTTTCTTGTGATATTTGGTTTGAATGATTATATTATTTAAATATTTAAGTACCTAATAGACAAGAATCACCCTGTGGTAGAAATTCGATTCTGTCTTATGACAATACACATATCGGGTTCAAACATTTGCATTGTAATACCACAGCAACAACAACGTTATAGGTACTACATGATAATAATATTATATCGAGAAGATTGATTGAGATACGAAACTGTATATTGCACTAGGATTATTATAACAAATTATCTCTACCATTCCTATCTGACACTTAAGTCTTAAGCTTTCGTATTTACATGTATATGTAAAGCGGCGAAAAATCTCCCTTAATTCAGCTGAAAAACTTCATGTACACCGTGATAAAGAGCAGCGAGGGTCGCGGATTATCAGCACTAATCTCGTTAATATCCAATCCAGCCTAAATAAATCCTGTTTAAATAGCCGTAAAACTGTCCACCTACGAGTTCGTTTAATCTCTTTGATATGGATCGTGACATGATCGAAATGCCTAAGGATATAACATATCTAACGTAGGTATAAAATCAACACGAATATGTTGGTTAAGTCTATTTCATATTTATTAGATAAAAATAGAAAAAGAATATACTAGTAAAAATAGGGCGCCCAAGGATGTATGTGACGTGACCTAAATGTGGATTATAATATCTTTCTACTACCTACTTAAAAGTAAGCTGAAACATTGGAACACTCGTCATACTAAACTTTCAATGATATTGATTTAAAATTCCACGTTGAAAGCCTTGTTACGAAGTACTAAAAGCTTTTAGTTTATTAGCGAAAATGTATTTATATAATTTTAGATAAAACAGAAAACATCTTAAATGCGATATCGTTTGAAGTTCTCTAATATTTTAAGTTAACATAATATGATAATGACGATAATTTCAAGCTACATTGACTAACTTCATGGTTTAATTTTGACAAATGAAACACAATGATTTTGGCATCGTATAAAATTCGACCGATCGATTCCATTTGTTCCTAAATTCATACATCTATTTGATTGTGTACTCAACTCGCATCTATACCTCTCAATATCGACGTTGTTATAACAAATATTATTCAGAATTCTGGAATATTAAAACGCATCGTGTCCTGAACATCGCTGGGGGAAAAGCAAATGGGTCACATGTTCTACATTGCGCCACGTCAGGGACTACGCTCGTCCATTACGCCGCAGGCAAAGTACTCGCCAGGGATTCTAAGTTGTTGGTATATGATCAACGTATACGCCCATGCAAACACCATTTTAGATATGTTTTGTAAACTAGCTAGTGGCCACGACTTCTTTCACAAAGATGTAACTTTTATTTTATCTAGTGGGTGGAAAAAAACAATATTTTAAAGTAGTAAATGAAAGTTACTCTACTTAGTTAACCACAAGCTTAATTAAGGACCTCAAGAGTATGTTGTAAACAAACAGACAAACAAATAATATCAATGAGTAATCATCGGCATTGTTATGTGTTCTTTTTGTCCCATGTATTGAACGTATAGACAGCATTTGCCGTTTGAATATATTTTTTTATGAAATGCACGATATCTTCACATTTTCTTCAACAAGAATTTACTTCTAAATACTTTTAAAGTTAGAATTTGTTTTAAAGACCAACGTTAGTTTCTTAAAATCTTTACGAGATGCAAGTTGTGTGAGTCTTTAAGGCAAGAAAAGGAATTAAGTAACTGGTTGTTTTACTCGATTTCTATACACATTGAGATAGGACACAATGTAAGGACAGCCTTTGTTTATTGAACGATGTTTACATTCTATCCTTGTTTGGATATTACGATAACAAATCATGAACATAATATAAACCTTGACTCAGCAACTTGAGCAACGGTAGATGTTTTCAAAAGTGTTTGTCATGAGAAAAATTGCGAGCGTGATGTAGAGCCCTTCACATTTCACTTTTACATAGAAGCACGGTTTTTATTTTAATTCGTATGAAAGTTTAAGAAAGTGTAAAATATACTTCCCGCAAAGGAAAAACTTAAAATTAAATAAAAGTCTTTTTTCATTTAAATATCTTTAATAACTAACATACTTACTAAGTAAAAAACATATTCGTTCAAACATACATGAGTTATCATAATCATATATATTATTTTATATTCTTTTCAAAGCCTTTGTCGAACTTGTAACATTATTTTTTATTGTTTAAGGTTTTTTGTGTTGTGTAAAGTGTCTTGCCTTGCGGTGGTATGTAAACTCCGGCTGAGAATCCAGACGGCCGGAGCCTTGGGCGATTGAGGGATGAACCTGCGAACTATCAGAGTTTTTTCTTGTTTTTTAGGTAGTATTTTTATGTAAGTACAAATCCGAGAATATTCCCATTTTATTTTTTGTGTTAAAAGTATAAAGAATTTTAGCGAGCAGCACAAAGAGATTTAACAAGCGTCAAGTACGTCGAAAAATCCATTAGAAAAAGTCGCTCCCAACAAAAGCTTTAACATTAGCACTGTGGGAATTGTTATGTAAGGATCATTAAAAGATTTTATGAAGGAAAGTACAGAAAAACTGTAAAAGGTACGGCCAAATCTCGGCACAATTATCAGTCCTACAGTCATAATTACAGAGGCCGGGGAGGTTAAACGAGATAAGCGACCTAAGCATAATTTACATAAGCTGGGACACCGCGCTTCTTACATAATTAGTACAATGAATGGGAGTTATGACAGAGATACTTTGCTTAGGCTGCGTTTATACAGCGAGGTAATTAATATGTGCTCCATCATGTCAACTTGGCTAAATGTTTGACGTCTGCAGTGCAGGGAAGTATGGTAACTATAATGTGTCCCTACCAAGTCTTTTTTCCTGTGGGAATTGTTCAACATTTAAATATTTTTTGGATTTCGAATTAAGTGACTTATACACACGTTTTTATTTTTAAGATTATTCATTTCTTATGTTTCTGCAAGAATGTGAAATCGTGAGACTTATTGAACATAAGAATATTTTTCAGTGTAGATATAATAAAATATTTTTATATTTTTTATAAAATACAGATAAGTTCGGTATGTAACCAGCCTTTAAAAAGTTGGTTGCAAAATTTCGACGTGATCATATTAAATCTTGTTACCGCAGACTCATTATCACGCTGAAATATTAAATAGTTGTGTCTAGATGTTCCTGGTTAAATGTTTCGAACAAATATTTCTTAGTAACCAAATAATTTCCACCGAGGTGGGTTTATGAAGGTTGGTGATAGCTGAATAACCACATCACACTGATAGGTGAAGTAACCACATTGCAGTCCCTCCAATGACAAAATTCTTTGAAATGCGCGTTGGAATATTTTTGAACTCATCAAATGTATTTTTTTTACCTACGCCTTAACTGAATACATAAGGCACAGATAATATAATACTATACTTCAAAAAATTTAGCTGCTGATTCATGGTTGATGGTTACATTTTTCGTGGTCGTTGTTCTGACATAATGACCTGCTACTTTTATAGGGCTACAGATTACACAAGAAAATTCATAAAAGTCAAACCATTTCATGGGGTATTTGTATGAATGTGAAACAAGAATTATATAGTAGTACATACGACAAAGTATTTAGGTATGTTTATAGCGAAATAAGTAGGGTAGACTGGGTACGGTTGAAACAATTTCACTTATAACGACCATAACTTTGCTCTTTATAACCCGAGTGATGAAAAATATATGTTAAATAAAAGAGCATGTATCTGTCTACTAATAGGAGCTATGATTTTAATTCCATGTGTATTATTTTTTATAGCAGATCAAATTAAAAAAATGAATCCGATTTGTTTCAACCGTCCCCATACCAGGGGCGGTTGAAACAGTGATTGGGGTCAGTTAAAAAATATGCGAATAATACAAAATATAGCATTAAAATACGTTTTATTGATTGTTTATTTTAAATCTAACAATAATTAAGTAACTCTTTTACACTAAGGTCTGCTCTCTAAATATGGTGACATACAATCAAGTCAAAAGTACCTACTCCTCATCTTCTGATGATATCTCCTCTTGTATTTTTTTCTTTTTTGCTTCTTCGGTGTTACTTTTACATTTTCTTCCATCAAATTTCTTCCTTTTTCCTCTATCCAATCGCTTCTTCACTTACTTAGCTCTTGTTCGTTTCAATATTAATTCTTGCTCTTTTCTTATCTCTTCCTTATCTGATGTGTCAGTGTAAATAGTAGACTTTCTGAGTTTTCGCCCTCTATTATTATACCTTCTATTGTTATATCCTCTATTATATCCCTTTTTTATTTTCTTGCTCGCCAAAGTCATCTCGCATTCGAATTTACCTTAGAAGCGATTAATTGTGCCTCTTTGCCGCTTTTCGCAATGATCTCCGTTTTTCACTTCCTCATATGCGTCTTTGTACTTTGATAAGTCTATTTATCTTCCCGAAATCTCTCTTACACGTACTATCGGCATCTAAAAATACAAAAAATAATTAAAACAATGTTTCAACCGTACCCAAAAAAAATGTTTCAACCGTCCCCAACTCCTACTTTAGGTAAAATACAGTTATAGTAATTGTAACAACAATGATACACAAAAACTAGTCACAATGTCATATTCCACAAGATTCACTTCAAACAAAAACGCACACTTAATACTGTCATTTAAATAGAAACGCCAATAATTGGAAAAATCTCCAAGCAAAAATACTTACTTTTCGTCATAAAAACATAATAGGGTCTTATAAAATCAGCTGAAGCGCGCGGAGATCGACGCAACATTGTGGTTCGTGTTTAGAACAGTTGTGCGCTTCATTTTCCCCTTGGACCCCTAACCCCCCCACCAACGGTTTGCGAGATATTCGTGTTGTTTCAACCGTCCTTTGTTTCAATCGTACCCAGTCTACCTACAAATGACTTCTATAAACATAATATTATTTTATAGCCTTTTTTATTGATATAGCTTGAAAAGACATGTATTATTATATAAGTCTAGTTTAAATTACGGAAAGATGTACTTCGCTTTATTAATAGCACTAAAAATATAAAACGTCTCAAGTTAGAAGTACCTCCTCGTCCCAAATTCGCAACACGCGAGACGCCGTCCCGCGTCCGTTTTTTGCAAAAGGAAATGAGATTTTCCCGCAGATACGATAGCTTTCCACGAATCATTGCCGACACTTTTAATAATACGATTTATTTTTACGTAAATGATATTTTTGATCTGTTTTGTTACCAATTTGTTTAGCTTGAAAAGAAATTTCTTTTCAAGCAAATTGCATGCTTCTTAAAATGCTGGACAAAATAAGGTTTTTATTAATTTCAAGTATAAAATAAGCATTAGAAGCATTTCGTTTGGATTCTAATAATTTAATTAATAATTTGATTTTGACATCCAAAAAATCCATACTAATATTATAAATGCGAAAGTAACTCTGTCTGTCTGTCTGTTACTCAATCACGCCTAAACTACTGAACCAATTTGCATGAAATTTGGTATGGAGATATTTTGATACCCGAGAAAGGACATAGGCTACCTTTTATTGCGAAATATGTACCACGGGCGAAGCCGGGGCGGACTACTAGTTGAATATAAATTATAAATAGGTACAAGGTACTACACTAACAAAACAGCGTTCCTGTGCAAATACCTAGCTTTTAGTTTGTTTAAATACAAATTATGTTTTGTACATGAATATTATATGAATATAACAATATTGCCTATGAAATGTTTGAATACGTAATCTAATACATCACATATTATCTATTCAAATGGGCTGATAGAATAGAATCATCTGTGTTGACTTAATTAGGTGTATCCACAAGTGTATCATATTGTAGATTCCAAACTATTTTAAATTATAAATTGATAAGTACCTACCGTGAAAATATTCAAAGTGCAAGCCCTTGAGAAACGTTTTTGATTTTTATTTAAGACGTTCAAGCAGAAATAAAAAAAACGTCTTATTTGTATTAAATAAGTAAATATTTATTTAATCGAATCTCTAAAATTTTTTGATTTCTAGAATAAATAAATCTATTTACTTACTATTGAGTCATTGTAACGTTGACAAATAAAACTGAGGCCCTTTAATTCTACAGATACCATATTGATGGATGATACAGCGTTGAGTGGCTTTATTTCATTTGCAGTACTAGAGAGTGCTCCTACGAATCCTCTCTGCTATTTGAAATTTTGTTTCATTCATGCTATCGTCGAGAGTTGTTGTTATTTTGTTATAGACCCACTTGACCGGAATAAACCAACGATTGAATGGATATTTTTCAGGTTTAGGTACATCCTATTATACTCTTTAATTACTTGCGTTTTTTGTCAACTCATAGTGCAAAAAACATTTTAAATAATATTAATTCTACATTGCTTGTACGTTTTGCTGCGCAACCAATTTTAAAAACTTTTATTTCCTTTGTAGGTACTCATAAAAAATACAGTATATTTTTTAGGAACAACAAAAGATTAAGTGTAAATATTATAGTAATTGTAATTGTTCCCAATTCGTATTGAATAGTACTGATTTTTGAAGAAAATCGCTAATATTTAGTCATCAAACGGAAGGGAAACTTTTGCACTAAGTTGATTGCTGTCGTGTTAAACTTTGAACGCCTTGTGAAAAGAAGACAAATTAGATACTTATAATGTGAATAATAAAAAATACAGTAATATTTTTTTTAAACAGCTCTTGAATTAAAGAAACAAAAATAAAATTCTGATTAACATAATACTGGTGGTTCTTTATCCAACAAATACACATAGCGCACAGTATGCAAAGGAAAACACAATTATCAAAGCGAGGGTAGGCGTGGAAATAAAAAGCACGGATTATGTAAAAGCACAGACGGTTCGTTCAGATAAAACTCGCTTATTATGCGTTGTTTGTAAAGAGATAATCAGTCAATAAGTTGAATAAACGTTTCAGGTCCTTAGGGACAATAATAGAAGAGGTAGATACACAGCATATTTATTTGCACGGTATGTTTTGTCAGTAAAATATCATAATAAATTGTTTGAATTGTAAAGTATGGAATAAAATAATTGCAGAGAATGTCTAGCTATACCTATATAATATATTAAAGGACTTTAACATTGCAGATAAATAAAAAAGAACGATAACAAATGAATTGTATGGCCATTAGCCGAAGATGTCTTCGCGACAAAATATGGCGTGAATAATGACTGCCGAGTGTAATGCGCTTGATTATGTCTTCCGTCCATTATAAAGTAAAATTCTTCTATTAATCATATTCTTATTGCTTCGCTATAAGTTCTTCAGATTTATTTAATGATGTCTTGTTTATTTTAGAATAGACCAGACAGGCTCTATAATTGAAGTAGGTACCTTTCGATAAAAAAGGTTTTATTATCTAAATGTTATTTATTATTATATTATTTGAAATCGGCGCCATTGTAGAATCTGAAATATCATCTTTTAAATAATAGTGACAATTATTATTTTTTGACAATTTTCTTATCTTGAGAACGCTTTATAGTAAGAACGCATTGAATATATTCGAAAACAAATTTGTTTTCAACCAAAATACAAGTTTACAGAAAATCAATGACGGCGTACAATATTGAACAGGCAAGATAGATTCAGGTTTTTATGCCTTCTGAATTGAGCCGTAGAAATACATGGCTACATTTATTGCGGTGCATCGAGCTCTCAGTTCGCTATCTTGAAACTTTACGAGCTTTTTCAATGTTCTACATTAGTGTATTCACAAATCGTACGATACAGCAAGCTTATTTATTTCACGATTTAACATTTTCGATAACATTTACCGTTAAACCTTTGAAACCACAATTTGAAATTAAGTCTTGAAAACACCAGAAAGATTTTTTTTAATTGTTTTTTGACAAAAAGTCCAAGTGTTGTTTTCAGGTGAATTTTTCTAAGCGATTTCAAACGGTTTCTGTTAGCAACTACCTACTCAACACATTTTGATAAAATTTTGCGTTACTGCATACATATAATTGTATACATCAAGGGTAAAAGTACATTAAAATGGGCTACGAAATATTAACAGAATAGGTATCCGCTTGAGCAGTTGTGAAGCGGCGTATTTCGCCAATTTTATATTCCACTCAGAGACCAAATGAAAAACATTCCTGAATTCAAATTATTATTATGAATACCAAACGTGTTTTTGTTAGCAGTTCTGGCATTTGTGTGAATGTTTTTATAAATAATTGCAAATCTACAAGCTATGCTGTCTGGATCTTTTCTTAATATTAGCACTAAACAGCTTTATTAGCTATGCGAGAGTTTTTTTATATTCTTAAGAAATGCTTTTCTTTTCAAATGTTATATAGAGATATTTTTTATTCGATTTATTCTAAAAGTAGATTTTTGTAATTTCAAATTACCTATTAATTTCAAATAATATTAAACTAAACATTAATTATAAATTCGCTGTCGCTCACTGTCCGTCCCTATGTATGCTTATTTCTTTAAACTACGCAACGGATTTTGAATAAAATAATTTTATTAGATTGCGTGGTTCTTGAAGGAGGTTTTAGTATAGCTATATAATATAAATTGTTAAATTTTATAGAAAGTGGGCAAAACCGCGCGAGGAAAGCTACCTCTAGTATGTAAAATGCGGAAAATCCGCACATATTAACCGTGATTTAAGATATTTAACTTTTTCATATACATACATAGTTTTTTTATTGCTATAGACATTGTTATAGGTATAACAAGTGAGAAGTAAAAGTAAACTAAAATATTATGGAGGTCATTAAACTTAACGGTACTTACAAAACATGTTTACGATCATTTAAAACCAAAACCTATATTTGGCATTACCTCTCAGGCGGCTCGTTGGTCTAGGGGTATGATTCTCGCTTTGGGTGCGAGAGGTCCCGGGTTCAAATCCCGGACGAGCCCGTGTACTCTTTTTTCCGTTATTTTTTATATTTTCATTCTTATCTCACGATTGTTTTTGTTATACAAACGGACGACTCTCTCAAGATAAGAATAAAATAAAATTTGATTTTACCTAATTCGACATACAATACATTAACATTTACATATTTATTTCCCAGATTTTATATTTTTGAAACAAATTGAACATACATGTTGTATTTTTACGTTATATGTGCCAAATATGTAATTACTGAACAAGGAAGGAATAAATATTATCTCACCCACATTTAACAACCCCGGGATCGTGTTTCAACGAATAAATTATTTTTCATAAACTTATTATTACATGTATTTGTGGCCGCTTCTGAGGGTTCTATTGTTTTATCTGACACCGGGGACCTCTATTCATACGGAAAATGTAAAATTAACTCATCTATAAAAGAACAGCATATCATGCGAAAATATTTCTATTGTTAGACGTAACTTTTGATTTAATATTTTTGTGGATGAATAATTGTCACTGTTTCCTGTCCGAACATGTTTAGCTGTCGAATACTATAAATTGCCGCGTTCCTTTGATTCGTGGCGCATTCGTACGAATCGTGCCTAGGGGCTCGGACGTTGTTTATACGACGTTCGACCCAACTACCCTCACTTTACTAATAGTCGTTGACTAGCTGCGTTTTGTTATCAACTACCTACATCAATTAGGTAGCTGTGTAGAATCCCAGTACATTCTTATTACATTCAAACTAATATTTAACCTTGCCTTCGCGTCTTAATTTCTTATATCAGAAGCGGGATGGAATTCAAGCCTACACTTGTTAATTGTTTTGAGTTTTGTAACGGCATACTGGCGTTTGTGTTTTTTCGTGCGTTGTGTGAAGTAAAAATTTGTTACGTGGATTATTGTAACGGGAATGTAGTTCATCGAAGGAATTGTGTAGTGATCCAAATCGCTAGTTGAACTCTGGCGTTAAGGTATTGTCTAGTCGCTGACGTATCGTAGTGATGTATTTCACTAGTCGTACGAGCGTAGATATACCAAGATACGCGAACGGAGTGCCTATGTCATGTGGACGTGGTTATTGTTCTGTCAGGTCAGTCTGGCCGAGGCAGGATGGTTGTGTAATCCCGAGATGAACTACCGTAGTGTTTTAATACGAGAAAAGGCGTACGAGGACGTACGATTGTCAGTATGGCCGTGTTAGACGTAACTTTTGATTTAATATTTTTGTGGATGAATAATTGTCACTGTTTCCTGTCCGAACATGTTTAGCTGTCGAATACTATAAATTGCCGCGTTCCTTTGACTCGTGGCGCATTCGTACGAATCGTGCCTAGGGGCTCGGACGTTGTTTATACGACGTTCGACCCAACTACCCTCACTTTACTAATAGTCGTTGACTAGCTGCGTTTTGTTATCAACTACCTACATCAATTAGGTAGCTGTGTAGAATCGCAGTACATTCTTATTACATTCAAACTAATATTTAACCTTGCCTTCGCGTCTTATTTCTTATACTATATTATCTTTTCAATGTAAATAATATTATGTTAAACAATGTAATAAATTCTTATTGCAGAGGTAACATTATGAAATTATCGCTAATGTTTTCCCCGACTATTTCTCGTGACCGTACCAAGTAATAAAATTATATGACCACCCATTTGTTACAAATAGAGTTACAGAGATTCCCTGAAAAATGGTGGGAAGAAGTGAAGAATTTGTCGCCATTTTTAACGTTTAGGGATCTTTGTAGAAGTTTAGTAGATTTATGGCAAATAATTTGTACCCCGTGAACACTTTTTTGTGAGTAATGCAAGATCATTTGGTAAAAAACGAGAATAATATTCGGACGAAATGGTATTTTTGATAATTTATCAAGTTCTATGTTGCCAACCAACCATTAGAAATATCATCTAAGTATCAGTTAAAAGAAAAAATGATAGAATTATCTTTTCGTGATACACATGAATACCTACTATATTTTCTTAAATACATATTACTACATACAAATTTTATTTATAGACTAAGGTCGGGTCTATAAGCAATAACTTTATATGAATATGATGGCACGTGGACAGCCATTCGACCCTAAAGCTGACAGGGATAAATTGACACGTCTCCGACAAACGCCTTCGATCACTACACGGTCGACTACACATGTAAACAAGGGACTGTTTATTATGCTGAATATCAAAGTCTTTAACAGTTTACTGAATTTTGATTAATTGATAAATATATGTTAATATTAATTTAGATAACTCACATAGTAACGATATTCGCTTAAGCAAAGTTGAGGCTTCATATCTTCCAAAATAATATGATAATTTGAGCTTTCGTCAATGGTCAGCTAACGGGTCAAAGAATTGAAGATAAGAACAGATAAAGCTCCTAGGTACATCCCTATTTCTCCACCCCTAAGGTGTATCATATTGGAACGTGGCCACTAAAATGTTAATAACATGATTGCGGTTAAAAATCTCCAGACAGTTACTCAGTAGAGCGTGAAATTTAATTTCAAACCCGTAATTAAAAGCCTTTTAAAAGCTATCCCGGAAACGAGTTTACCATCTCACATAATGGTAGTTGCACGTAAATTTAAAGGCCACAGAGAAACTGCGCAAACATTTTAACTGGGAATGTTGGTTAACTGCATTCTCATTAGTGTTTGATTAAACTCGTACGGAATTACTGGCAATATAATGTCTATGTGCTTTTATCTGATCTTCCTCGCAACTTGCCCGCGTGTATTTATTTTATTTCCACACTGTTATGGCCACTTCCAGTGTAAGATATAAATAGTAAACAACTTTGACCTGCGGATTCTGGTTTGAGTCAAAATTACGTGATCTGTATCGGTAAGTAGGGAATTAGGAAAATTGGTAGTCTGAGAAGAAAGTTACTAGGTACCTAACTTAAGTTTGACGGTTCAATAAACTATTTATATATTAAGAATTACATTAGAGGTACATACATATTACATTAATAATTGGTTACCTATAACATATTTTGTCATCAGTAATTAATCCTCTGAAATCTGAATTCTGATTAACTCACACACTTAAAGGTTTTACAGTATAATTAGCTACCTAGACCGAAACCAATCACTAAAGTCATTATAAATACATCTGTAGCAGTCACTGTATAGTTAATTGCTCGTCATAAGTCGACATTTAAGTCAATATTTGTGAGGGCGGCACAAACAGGGCGGCGGCGATCAAACATCCTGCTCCTTAGACGATTATGGATTAGACAAGTATGACTTATACTTATGAAGTGAGGCTTATACACGCGAACTAATTTATTTGTTTCAGCTTTACTTAAGAACTTCTTGATATACTTAATGATAAACAGAAGCTTGTTTATCCGTTGTGTTAACATTTCAATAATTATACCTACCTAAATTAACGAATTAAAATTCATTCCTGATTCCATTACCTATCTTCTATACCATTAAAAAAACATATTTATATTATTATAAAAACAAAAAACTCGACTGCAAAATTTTGGTCTTGATTAGGTACTTTTTGGCGCAATTTTTTTTTCCTTCTTAATATTGTACCACTCTCAAGACTAAGATGAATTTTTTGACACCAATCACATAAAAAACGCCAACGACGACGATAGAAATGAACATACCTACATTCATACGTACATATTACATACACTCGAAAAACTTAACCCTCCTGTCGCAGACGGGTAAAAAATAGTAAAGTTAATTAACGTAATTTAAAGAGAAGGACATGTTCCATTAACATGAAATTTATCAGTAACCTTCTAATCAGTAATTTATCTTTAAATCAGTAATTTATCTTTCCGGGTTGTTCTGTAAGTTTTTACTATCATCTACAAGATAACGAGCTATCTATCCATTCGATTTCAATCATCTTGCCCCACATCCCACTGCGCCATAAATCGTACCTGCCGTTACATTTTATTACAAGTTCACCTCAAATTTTCCGCAGGCTTTTACCTAAGCGAGTCTAAGTGATGTTCACTTTCGCTGGTAAGGCAGCTGAGCTCTAAGTGAATTTCAGTACATCGTATATGTATACCGTATAGATGATAATTTGGCTTCAGGGTGGATGAGAGGTAACGTGGTGTGACGAAGTGGCGCGCTTTAAGTGCTCTGCTAAATTGATCGCAATGACAACGTTGCTACTGCTAAATATTACCTGTCTGACACTACAGTTATTTCGGTTTATTATGTGTGTTGGTGTCAATGAAAGCTCTCCTAGAGAAATTATTACGGAGTATTAAGTTCAAAAGTAGAAGCTTTATTTCGCTGTTTTTATTTTGTTTGTTAACTCTTTATGTATTTCTGTCATTTATAGCTCAGAGAATATGCGAAGCAAAGTTTTGGGACAATATTTGCATAACAAAGAAATTTAAAAGGAATGCAAATCTAGCTTTAAGTTTTAAGTGCTGAAAGCTGTATTTGTAGGATGTAACTTCAGTAGTTACTTTGTTATTTGAAGTATAAGATTTAGCTCTACATGTAGATAAATAAATATGGTATATCTTTACATAAATTATTGCAAGCAATGAGAACAGCATCGCACGTTGAAATGAGGAAATAAGAACAGATTCATATGAAAATAAAACCTAACTAACATGCTACACCGTACACGTAGAAATAATTGCTAATCTCACAAATTAAAACAACGTTCCACCAGAACTCCACAGAACAAAGGCAAGAACATAATTACCATTTTAAATTGAAACACGATACACAAGTACGTCTCGCGCACAAAGCCAAATTAAATAGCAAGTAATTCAATCAGGGTCAGACCTTGTACTAATTGCTAAGTCAAAGTGGCGGCGGAGCTACGGGACGAGAGGTTTGATTTTGGACGTATATTTTCCATTGTTTCTATTTATATGTACTGGACTTATTTAGTGGTCGGAGTGACGGACTGTCCCATTGCCAGCTTTCTATATTTAGGATCGCAAAAGGCCAACCAATGAAGGACATTTTAGGAGTTAATTGTCAGTTGTTAATTCTGAGTTAAAATATGTATATATAAAAAATAAAATATTATACCTACAGTAATCTATTTTGCGGATTATAATCCTATAATTTAAATAATACATTTGAAAGACGTTGTGTGTAACCAGTTTAAATTGGAATCCAAGATCTTTATTACAAGCATGATTTTCCAACCAAACCATTTTCATTAATTTCACGGAACACAATTTTTGACAAGAGCGCTCGTGGATATCGATTTTGTAATATAAGTGACAGTTCAATCTATCGCCTTTTCCTCAAAATTATTGTATGGTCTATTCTTAGTAATTTTTATTGGCAACTTTCTAAAAATAAGGAATTCTTGAGCTAAATTTAGAATAATAAATGTGACTTATCTCACAGCACTTTTTAGTTCAGTAATTAAGACGTTATTGTCTTTAAAAAACACAGTCTATGTCAAAGATACAACAGATTATTCCGAGATATTCTTTATCTGTGTAAATAAAAGTCATTTATCAAGAGGACGGTTTGCAGTTTTTGTGTTCCCAACAGATACAAATGAGGTCCCGTTTACTCAACATCTATATCGCCATCTTAAGTCGCGTAATGACTTTTTTATGCTTTTCCCTAGTATTCTTTGTAAAATTGTGGGGACATAAAATGGGGATTGTATTCATGTAAGAAGTGAATTATTTTGTCACATCCTTGTAATTTTTTTTGCGTAGTCTATATATGTTTCAAATAATTTAACGATGTTCGTGTTATATTTTCGAAATTAGATCACTCAATCACCTAATTATAATTATGTAATATTTATTAATAACAATTTTACATTTTATAAATTTCATTGCATTTAAATATCTATACGTCAGTGTGTCATAATCCACTTTCTAGGTAACTTTAATAGCTACCACAGTAGAAATGTACACAATTATATAAATTGCATGCCAACATCCTTAGCAAGCAAAATAAAAATTAAATTGTTATACATTCCGATGAGCGCACTTAATTGAATGTGGAAAAGTCGAACATGCTTCAGTACGAAAATAAATTCTTGGTTTTATTTGATATACAGTAACTTTTCCATTAAATAGAAACAACGGTTACTTTTATTTTAATTTGATAATATTAATTAAACATTTATTGCTGAGCTCATAGTTTCTGCAATCATTCTGTAATGACTGCATTATTAATTGATAAAGTCTGCTGTTCATTTGGATAAATTATAACAGATTAATATTTTTTTCCTTATTATTTCTTTACGTAGGATACAAACATAATACACATTTATCTAATGACGACAAACTCTCGAGCTCTTAAAGTTAGTACATCATCATCGATGCTTTATGTTTTTTTTTGTAATGCTTATCTATAAAAACAAAGCAAACTCAAACATTATAAAAAATTTTCGCCCAAACAGTGTACATATTTTTTTTATTTCACATATAATAATCACCTTTAATATCATGATATGTTATGATTACTTAAGACTTATTAACTCTTAAAGGTGAAAATACATGTGTTGAAACCCTAGGAAGAAAACCATTTCCCAAATTATTTCTTACCTCCGCTAAATGAAAGGGTTTCCTTATGAACACTGTATTTCAATAGCAATAAATTGCGAATTTATTAAAACAGTAATTCGAAAACTTGTTACCGTGTAATTGGTGTTTGTATTAAACCATATAATATGTAAATTACAGTGCATTGATACGCATTAATTAAATTTCAATCGTGTCTGAATTAATTCATTTATATATTCATACTTTTGAAAATATACGAAAAGAAGCAACGATAAACAACATAAATTATTCTAAATATATTTTGTACAAAAACTCATAATCGTGAAGAGCCGTCAACGAGAATGAAGTATCAGTACTTCGAGACTTTTCTTCATAAATTTGTTAAAAAATACATAGCTCAACTTCTAGCGATCCCTCAACTTATAATTGGGTTCCTTCGAGGGAGTTTTTAAAACATCAACCAAATGTTATAATGCATACCTACACTTAAGAACTCATTTTGGGATAACTTTTAATGGGGGTAACACCTACGGCCTACCGTTTAGAAAAAAGTGTTACACATTGTCAATATGAGAGTATATTTTAGAGTCCTTTTCCATCGACAGTTTCCAAACTTTATACCGTTTTTGGGTACCACTACCATAATATCATCAGCTAATTAATGGGTAGCTGCGGCCAGCGGCAACATAATAATATATTTTTTTCAAATTGTTGAAGTACAACCTTCCATAAAATTAAAAGACGACGAGCACACACAATTTACAAATTGGTTTATAATTTGCTTGCACATTAGCATGTAACTAGTAGTAAAAATATTTAATTACATATATAGCTTCAAACTATACTGATGCTTTGTTGTTCTTAGAAATAGTGACCACGCGGACTAAAATATTAGGAAAATAGATATAGCTATATAACCAATTTGGTATATTGGAATTGCTTTCAGTGCGATTGACGTGGCAAACAACCCTTTTGATAGCTGTATTTGCTAGCTATATCTATTTTATTTGATATATAACGAGCCAGTTCAATATTTCAATATGGAGCCAGTAAATCGTGTGCAGTTTCCATACGTTAAACTAGGTTTGTGAATGACGAATTGCATTGTGATTGCGAACTGGAATGCTGTAACAAATTTTGTATTCGAATGAAAATACCGCTTTGAATATAACAAGTAAACCCAATCAAATTTTAATATAATATTGCGTAATGAAGCATATTTTGGTGAATGATAAATTGATATCATGAAATTACTAACGCGAATTATTACTGATTATAGACATTTTAACTTGCATATTTTTGTTGTTTGAGAGCAACATCAACATTGAATACTTTAACTTGTATTAAAAATCTGTTTTGTCTTATATTCATCGTATAATATTAAACATCAACATTTAGTTGCATTTATTGCTCCTCGATATTTTTTACTAATTTCCACTGCGTTCTTGCCACTCAAGCTCACTGTTTAATTATATCCATTTATATTTGATCTACCTGTTTTCATTCATACAGAATTATCCAAGAAGTAGAGACAATTCAGACAGCGCTTACGCCACAGGCGGACAGACAGCACTTGACGAGGGTCTGCAAACTACGCTGTAACTTTAATTAGCCGTACTAATTTCGTCCTTATTTCATAAAAGCAACGACAAATTACTGTACCCTCTGATTACCGACGTTAATTCTGTAGCGGTTTCACGATCTTTATAGGTAATTATCTACCTTAAAATGGCACTCATAATAAATAATATTTTATAGCACAAGTACCGCTTGTATAATACACTACTCAAAACAAAATAGGGCCCACCTACACTTATCTCAAAGTTTTGCCTACACGTAATTTATAGGGTAGTTATTGGGGTACTTGAGTATACCCTTACGTTGTTGACATGTTAACGAAACTTTATTGCTGTTTTAACTATTCTTTTTAATGTTATTCTCAAGTGGGTAACCACAAAAAGTTAAATGTGTCAAAATCACGTTCTTTCCAAATTCTCAATCACTTGTGTTCAAAGTCTCATTCTGAATGTTACTGTAGCACATCGTTATTTTTTAAAGTTTAATTTG
>CAJQZN010016116.1:0-11124 GCA_907164685.1 Colias eurytheme | reverse complement strand
ATAATGTATAAAACTACCATTTTAAAAACGTATTCTAATTGCCCGTATTTGATAGTTTACGTGACATTTTAATATTATCGTGTAATACTTTATTGGACGGATAAGTTTTATCCAAGCATTGAAAAATCGGCCCTAAAAATAAGTACGATCGTACTTTTTTTACACGTTTCTTTTCCTCGATTTTGTCTTTCATTACAAATAGGTACAGACAAAAGAATATATAAAAAACACAGTACCAAATAATAACAAGTGCTAGCAATCTCGATAAAATGTCTCTCCAGATTTATTGGCTCTCACAGTCAGGTGTAGGGTGTAAATAAGCCGCTAGTAAATTATTTATCTGTAGAACTGTGACGTAATGAATCGAACATCTGTGGCAGTCTGTGGTGAATGGTGACGTGATAGATGCAGAATGTTGTAGTGTAAAAGGTTCTGAAAGAAATGTAGGTATAATTTGATTTGATTTGGTAGATAGAAATTTGATTGGGTAAAACACATAGTTCTGAGTAATTTTGAATCATGTTATGAAAGTTTTGTGGACTGAAATAGTTATCACTTATCACTTATCATTATCATAACATTAGGAGGATTATTACACAATTAGTTTTTAACGCTAGCTACTGTAAAATTCAATTTTGTTTTTTCTTTACCAAATACCATATTACATGGATATTCTTAATGATGATAATAAAGGACTTTAACCGAGTACCAACATTAAGACCTTGTCAGATAAGAGAACCTTAAAGTTGTGCGTTAAACATCCATTAATATCATCTTAAACGTCTTTAATTTTGCATTAAATCATTGTAAATTCGACATTAAAAACAAACGAATTAAGTTCAATTTTCCAAACAACGATCTTTATAAACATACCTCGTAGATTTAAAAATACGACGAAAATCCAAAAGCATTGCGGGAAGACAATATTTTCCAATCAACGTAGCGATAAATAATATCATTTTGCCGCGTTACAAAGCGGGATTGACTGATTTATTTGTGTTTTGAAATGGTACAGAATTATAAGGTTGGGTTGTAGTTTATAAATAAGTATGGTTATGGTTTAACCGAGTCGATGTCGGCTAAATACGGTACGTGTGGTTAATTAGAGAGTGGGTAATTAAGGGATGGGTTATTTTTAATAAATAATACTTAATAATATTGAGGAAGAAGAGTTAAGTTGTTGAAATAAATAATGGATAGACTCGAGTGTTTGATATTGCAGTAACAAAAATTAAATAAATAAATATTTCGGGACATATTTCACACACGGCACGATCTGATCCCATGCTAAGCTTTCGCTTGTGTTATGGAAACGAGATGGCTGATAAACATACATATATAATTTTGAATAAATACTTATATAGATAATTAAATCCCAGACACAGAGCAAACATCTATGTTCATCACACAAATATTTGACCCGGGTGGGAATCGAACCCACAACCAGTGGCTTGGAAGACAGGGTCACTACCAACCAAGCCAAACCGGCCAGTCACTTGAATTGACATTCCTTATTTAACTGAAAAACCTGAAAGTTATGTATTTTAAATTTTTAGATTATATAAGGAAAATGAAATCCTGATTTAATATTTAATTAAAGTGCTGCTGTAGGAATACGAAATTGTAAACGGAAATTAATTTTCATTTTATTTGGGTATATTGATTACATACCGAAAGCGTTCAATGGATTTCAATGTAATTATTAATATCTGTTTGAATGTAAATAATGATTATTATGTTTTTCAACATTTAACCTTAAACAATACATTTTATAGCTTTCCCTATATTCAAGTAATTTCCATGTAATATCTTATGTTTATTATTTGTAATTCAATTGTTTTAAGAATATATATAGCATTACAAAAAACCGGCCGAATTGATAACCTCCTCCTTTTTTTGAAGTCGGTTAAAAACAAAAAAAAAACTTCTCATAAATGCACTAAAAGCTCTTCAACAGCTCCAAATGTGAAAAGCCCTAATTTTTCACATTTCAAACAACACGAACGTATCTCACGCACAAAATTCAAATATTTTATAACCTCACATTTTTATTCAGTGTACAGTTTTGTTCTTTTAAAAAAATATTTCGTCGGGCCACTCACGATACCTATTTCACAGCGAAATAAAACTACACAATACAGTGAGTGTGAGGCTTTATATTTTTGCATTCGCCGTCCGTAAAAAAAGTTTTCACATTAAAACTTACTAACGAATCTTGAAAAGAAAACAATTGTGAGTGTAGTTCAATTTGTTTATTCCGTAGCTATGAGTGGAAATTAACTTTTGCTTTTGAACTACGCGTAACTTTGTTCGTTGTTCATGTTTTTTACGAGCTTTTTATTGGACAGAGCTTTGTATTGAATCGGACAGTTTCTAATATTGAAGAGTTGTAGTTTAAGATGATTTACATGTTTGCATTTTTGTACATTTTCTTCTGGTTTATGAGACATAAATCTTTTTTTTAATATTTCAGGACAATTTTCACACACGGTACGATCTGATCCCATACAAAGCTTTCGCTTGTGTTATGGAAACCAGATGGCTGATAAACATACATATATAATTTTAAATAAATACTTATATAGATGATTAACACCCAGACACAGAGCAAACATTTATGTTCATCACACAAATATTTGCCCCGGGTGGGAATCGAACCCACGACCTCTGGCTTGGAAGGCAGGGCCACTACCAACCAAGTTTATGATTAACATATACTAACCTGCCAGAAAAGTGTAATGTTTTATCTCTTCATGTATGTATGTTTTATTATTCCCGCTTCTAACCATAACCGTATCATCATCAGCCCATATACGTTCCCACTGCTGGGACACGGGCCTATGAGGGTATATAAGGAATTAAATAATGTGTTGCCTTTTTATATCATTTTGACCTAACACTCTCAAATTAGAATAATCGAAAGACAGTCTAGACATCCTATTAATAAAAACCATTACCCTCCCCGTCGCAGTCGAGTAAGCTCCCAAACCTCAGTCCTGCGACTAAACCTAACAGACATGCAAATGCTTCGTTGAATATAAAACAGCTTTGGAACGTATCGGTTATTGTTTAATTCATGTTTAATTGGCAATTGGAAAAGTTTTCCAATCTCCATAGAAATGCGTTCGGTCTTTCTGTTTAACTGGGGACTCTGTACTGATTGGTCCGATTTTATTGGTTCGTGAGTTTAATAACCTCAATTATAATAAGTACTTCCCTCGATTATTTTATACTATCTTTCCGCCGGCGGCTTCGCCCGCTTTGTCTGAAACCTAAAAAATTATATACCCTTCCTCTTGAATCTATTTAAAAAACCGCATCAATATCCGTTGCGTAGTTATAAAGAATACAAAGACATAGGAACAGAAAACGACTTTGTTTTATACTGTGTAGTGATTTTGAGTTCACGCATACGCCCAATGGAAAGGCAAGTTTATTTTACTGTTTTTTCCTTGCGATATTCATACCATTAATGAAATTTTAAATCGATAGGTTAACATTTATTTGCATATTCTAACCTGTTCTTGTTATATATGGTCTAATTGAGATACATGGATAATAGCGTATGCACTTTCATAATATGTAAAGTAACATTAAATTAGACATTAAAATATGTATAACACACTAGGTTTCCGCCCGCGGCTTCGCCCGCGCAGTCAAAGAAAAACCCCATAGTTCCCGTTCCCGTGGGATTTCCGGGATCGCGTCATTTTCCCGGGATAAAAAGTAGCCTATGTCCTTTCTCGGGTATCAAAATATCTCCATACCAAATTTCATGAAAAATGGTTCAGTAGTTTAGGCGTGATTGAGTAACAGACAGACAGACAGAGTTACTTTCGCATTTATAATATTAGTATGGATTCAGTTTTAATTCCCATCAATTTCAATTATCTCTCATCCCTATAGATTAACACAATCTTTGCAATTTACAACAACAAGATTAAATAAAAACTAACACAATAGTAATTCGTGTACAATAAAAACAACTCCCAGCTTAGGATGCGAACAACGTTAAACTATTAAAAGTTAACTGCGAAGCAAGTGCTATGTAAGCAATGAATTTCAGTCCGCTACTAAGGCTGTGGTTATAGGGATACTGATTTATAAGCGGAGCGATAAGCGAAAGCGGCACGATATTTATTTACAAAAGTATTTTAGTAAATGTTATTAATAATTATAATTTATTTACATAAAATTTCTTATAAAGTTCTTATAAAGTGTATTTTATGACTTCAACGGTCAACTTAACAGGCAATTATTAAGTATAGAATATCCATAGTATTACTAATTGATAGCATTTTAATTGCGGTATATTTCTAACGATATTGCTAATCTGCCTCCTAAGCTTAAGCCATAGATATATCTGGCGTTACTCCGCTCTGTGTTAACTCTCAGATATATCAATGCGATATACTCCGCTCGTTGCAAATCATTCGACACGTCGTATCACATATTAATTCTCATTTGCATCTATTTGAACGTATTTAACGATTTAATTTATAATTTAGCAGTACATATTTACTCTACAATACCCTTATCCTACCCAATATCTACCAATAACCTAACTATTGATCGTAAATAATTATCTTTAATAAATTATCGCTACCGCTTTAACACAAAAGCTCCAATGGGTGCAACCTTATCGGGCTTATCTAAAGCTGTTTAGGGTGAGCTTTGGAAGTTGATGTAACCTTAACAAACAGCGCTCGCTCGAACGCGAAATTATAACATAGTTATGTACTAATATTTGTTGCTTATTGTGTACAAACGCGGCTACAGTTATTAATTAATAAAGGAAGAGGTGAATAGTGTTGTTTTTTTTTGTATTTTACTAGCTTTCGGCCCGCGGCTTCGCCCGCTTTGTCTAAAACATAATAAATTATATACTAAAACCTTCCTCTTGAATCACTCTATCTATTAAAAAAACCGCATCAAAATCCGTTGCGTAGTTTTAAAGATTTAAGCATACATAGGGACAGAGAGACTATGTAGTGATAATTGAAAATAGAAGTTTATGGCAATAGGCGGTTATAGAAACGATGTACAAGTTCATATAAAATTGTTATTTTATGTACCTATTGATTATTTATATAATTGTATTCTTAATTTTACCTCTTATTATATACAAACCAAAATTAATTAATATACAAAAAAGTGAATCCGCAAAAGTAAATATTACTTAAACTTATGTGTTATTCTGGTAACATAAGCTTGCATCACTGATAAGTATCATTTAAATCTGTTCAATGTTTTTTACGTAAATGCATAAGTCAAACTCAATCTCACTCAAACATTTATTCTGTAAGAATATATCGATGTATGTTTAGCTAGCTTAGCAATTAGGCTTCTTCTAGAAGCCTTTTTGAATCGTCATTACATATTTTTAACATGTACCATAGCTAAACATACATCGATATATTCTTACATTCTTGTTTGTTATATTAAGGGCTGATTTTTCAATCCTTGGTTAAAACTTATTCGTCGAATAATGTATAAAACTACAATTTTAAAAACGTATTCTAATTGCCCGTATTTGACAGTTTACGTGACATTTTAATACTATCGTATAATACTTTATTGGACGGATAAGTTTTAACCAAGCATTGAAAAATCGGCCCTAAGGGCTGATTTTTCAATGCTTGGATAAAACTTATTCGTCGAATAATGTATAAAACTACCATTTTAAAAACGTATTCTAATTGCCCGTATTTGACAGTTTACGTGACATTTTAATATTATCGTGTAATACTTTATTGGACGGATAAGTTTTATCCAAGCATTGAAAAATCGGCCCTTAGTAGGATAAAAGGATAAACATCTAGGTTTATAAATATTGAAATTATTATTGTTCTCATCCATTATACAATAGGATATTGGGATCAAACTTATAAACAATGCATCGAATATAAACTATTTCCGAGTATCATAACACGAATTTCCAAGTAAATATCATATTCAATTCGATTCCCAGTTTCGTGGAAACAATACCTTTGTGAGGTCTCAATTCTAAATAGTTCGATTTATATGATCTTTCATTTACTTTTCTTCCGCTTGGAATAGTTAAATAATATATTTTTATACGAAATTTATAATCCTGTTAGTTTGGGTTGTGCGTTTATATGTCAGTCAGTCAGTCATTAAGTCGGTTTTGTTGTAATATACTTCGATGATAATAATTAAATACAAGATGTAGCCCGTGTTCCCGTTAATGTAGATTTCTACTAAAAATACTGCAAAATCTGCAAAATACTTTCAATTTAAGGTACGAATAAAAAACAATTTTCCACATTCCAGCTGACGAGCGAATCCTGGTTATCGAGTTAGGCTCCCGGCAAATGCACTTATGCGCCCGAGTGACAGACTATCATGTTAGCCCCGTCTCGCCTGCTATTGGTATATATACGTGTATATTTTTAACCGTCTTCAAAAAAGGAGGTTCGGAATTCGACTGTTTTTTGGGTTTGTTACCTCAGAACTTATGACTGGGTGAATTGATTTTAATGATCCTTTTTTCATTCGAAAGGTAGTAGTGCCTTCTGGTTGGACCTATTTCAATTTCATCTTACCATTGACGGCGATTTAAATTTTTGTTGTAAAATAAGAAATTATTCTTCTCTGTGTTTTAGATTATACGCGAATCAGAATGAAATTTAAATCATAATTTTACGGTGAATATTCTGTTAATTTTAAAATGTACCTAAAATTTACAATAAAGGTAAAGCAGCAAATGACGAAAAGTCACCTTAAACACAAAACCCGTATTTTCCACTCCAAACTCGAAAATATCTACGCAAATTTCCCGTTTTCATCGTAAATTTTATATAGCCTCACGCTAATAAGGCAGAAGTTGATTGATCATATAAAAATTTAAGTTTACGAGTCCCGGGCTAATTTGCAATCCGCATCTCAGCAGTTTTGTTTACTACCTCCTAAAATATAGCACTTTTAAGCACTTATTATAAGCTTTGGGGCTTTATATCGTTTCCTTGAGCTTTCTCTGTAATGGAATGAGTTTGATCGTTTGTTGAATTATCGGTTTACTAAGTGTTGGTGTTTTTACTTTAAGTTATGTGCTAAGCCATCTTATAGTACTTGTATAGTTAGGAACTTCTTACCGCTGCATTTGAGTTTTAAAGCGTAAAATTATAAACATATACAATATACATATGCTTAGAATAACTTATTTACATATTACCTATTTTATATTTAAAAATCACATTGTTCTTATTATGAATTAGAAAAATATACAGTGGCTTGTGAGATGAAATCATGTGGCATAACTAGTCCTACTATAAACTGTATGTATGTATGTATAGTGTGTACAGTGGACAGCACAGGGTGTATGGAGGGGCCAGATTCATGACGTTGGATCGAGGTGACATCCCGAGGGGAGGTTGTAAGGCTGCGATGTAATGCCGCATTAGGTACATGTTATTTTTGAGGATTATTCAGTGTGTCCTAAGTTACAATTTAACAAATACAGGTAAATATGAGTGTAAAGTTAAGAATATAAATACCCCTTTAAATACAAACATTAGTTTTTACAAATATTTTTAAATAATAACTAACCCAGTAAAACATGTTTTGTCGCGACATCATAAACAGTACCAGTTGCAATAAATAGTTGAATGTTAAATTATGTAACAGCTTGTTTACAGCAAAAACTCAGCGAACTCTAGACTAAGCTTAAAACATACATTACATAGTCAAAGCTATATATTTTTGCTACTACATATATTTATATATTGTTTATTTAAACAAGTTAACAAATTATGCGAGTGATTATTATGTTCTGTTTAGCTTATATTTCTGTTAAAAAGGGAACTGCATGAACAATGAACAACTCAAAAAAGTTTTCAATAAACTATCAGTGATTTTATATCAAAAAGTAGTGAAACAAGCCCTTTATAAAAGAGCATTATAAACGTGCCCTTATAAGGCACGGCTACCCCCGTTGGCCGCTTAAAAAATATATTTACAGAGATCTCGTATTTCGCTCAGTTTATTTATGACAAATATGTCGCGAGCGTTTATACGGAGCCGCCGCAGCCGAGTTTTTTATTATTTTTCATATGATGACATAATATAGCCACAGTGTAGATATTGTGCAGGGAAATATTCATTCAATTTGTTGCTATATGCTTTTGAAATAAGCACGAGTTAAAAAAATGTTAATGCAGATGAGTATTGTAGAGAGAGAGATTTTAACTTTATGTACATAAAAACGTTATGTAATAGATGTAGGTATTAACTATTAATACTAGCATTATTCTGGGTGCCAAATTTCATAGAATCATGTTGAATTTTTATAATTGCAAATGTTATTCTCAGTTACAAAGGTGAAGAAAAAAAGTCCATTATTTACTTTATTTTCTATGTCTCGTTAAAGACTGTATACGTGTGAAATAATTCTTAAGGAGGATGCTTAAGAATTATTTGCTTGAGGATGAAGCAAGGTTCATTATAATAATGACAATTCATGCATTCAAATTGCTCACAAGTCTTCGACTAATACGAGAATTCGCATAAAACCTAAGCTTCTTAAAACACCTCTTAGTGACGGGTCAGTGAAGTTTCCGAAATGACAGTGGTACGATTACTCACGTTTGACTGGTTAAGATTATAATGAACCCTCTTCACAATGGGCAGCGTTGGCCCAACAAATGATCGTCGATGTTTGCCGCCATTACGGTGATTATGAATAAACATCTGCAATGATGGCCGATCATAGACATTTAGGCCCACACTATCCTGATTGCCTCTGCTCGCCCATCGCTGCCCATTGTGAAGAGGGTGCATAAGGCCCTAGGCACACCGCAGTGCGTCTGCGAACGCTTGATAAATTATATTCGACCACGTAATTGAATAACGTACGGATAATCTAGTTTTTCCTCATTTACATAGTGCGCAGATTTGCATATTACTCTCAATGTGGACGCTTGAATAATTTATTGCAACGTGTCTAAGTTGAAATGCAGGGAACGTTTTGTTTATTTTTTAAAATTCTGGATAATTGTCGTATTGGAATGGTTTTCTTGGTGTATCGATTTGATTTCTTCGTTCAGAAATAGAGTTTTCAAAGCAATTGATGATAGTTTTTATGTTTTAAAATATCATATTCTAAAGCGGGTACGAAATACTGTAAGTAGCGCATATTTTCTCATATTATTTTACTAAAGCCATTTCGTAGCTCTTCGTACATGTAAAATAATGTGATAATGTAACGTAAGGCGACGATCGTTATTTTCGTAGCATCTAATACAGTTATTAGATGCTTACATTGTGGTTGAAGGATGTTATAAATGATTGTATGTAGGTACATGTATCTCGTGCGGCTAGCGCCGATAAATAGTATGAAGCATAACCATGTGTTGTTTGCTTGTTCTTTTCCTCTAAAAAAGTAAAATATCTCGCACAGGAGAAGATTGTATAAAGATCACCGCTCTACCTCTCCAATTTATCCGTTCCACACCTGTTAATAATGTGTCACACAGTATCACTTAACACAACCACTCATTCGCAGAGTCTAGAAGAAAGAGAAAAGCGGCACACAAGTCACAAGGAGCAGCTTGCGCGCGAGCAGCGGTACTTGCGCAGGCGGCTCGCGCAACTGCGCGCGTCGCGTGACGTCACGCGCTCGATATCCGAGAGCTCGATGCACGCGCACTCGACGCGGGCGGACTCGCTGTCGTCGCTCGAGTCGTCGTCCGGCGTGTCCACGGCGGAACGGTCGCCGTCATCCGTCTCTGAGAGTGGTGAGTGTGTTGCAGATGATTGGTTGAATCAGTCACGTTGTATTGTCTATGTCACAGCTAATTTGTTAAATAAACGTTTTCATTTACTTTGTCGTCGATGATTGGTTACTAAATAACTTATAACCACCAATCGTTACTATATTATGTCGCAGTTAAATGGTTAAATAAGCCAGTTAATTAATAGCCTAGTCTGTTTATATAAAGGTGCCGTTTACTTAACTTTTTTTTTAACTTTTGTGGAATACAAAAGGATACTCTTGAACAAACAGACAGCAGAATCAACACGCAGGTAAAACAAATTATTGATTACAAATATTCCCATCCATATACATACACATATATATATATTTTTTTTTCATTCATAAATAAATACACATACATGCCCATTGCCCACATATCTATCTATCTGAATTATTTTTAATATCTATGTAAGTATATCTATATCTATATTGTTTATTTTATAATATTTATATGCATATATTATATGTACAATATGTAGACGTATTTATAAATTTTTACTGTTATTGGTAGGAACAGTTGTGGATGTAATTTTTTTTTAATTTTATAATTAGTATTTATGTAAATGTAGGATCTCGGAAAATACGCGGGCAGACTGAAAATCAGCGCTGTTCGGGTGTTAGCCCACAGCATGGCTGAGTCTGTTCCGATTGCCTAATATATTGTGTTTACTTTTAAGTTAAGATAGTCTAAGTTTTTTGTTGGCAATAAAGCTTTTTTTCTTTCTTTCTTTCTTTCTTTCTTTCAACTGTAAATAGTGGACAAAACACAAGTCATACAATAGTCATTTTTATTTATATATGTTTAAGATATGGGCACTTTTTATAAGAACTAGATTACGCCATTAATTTAGCTAAACACGTCTTGTAAAGCATAATCTTTTGAATCGTAATTACTTCTTTATAAACAGCACTTAACCTTTCCGGAGACAACGTAATAAAATCTCGCGTAATTTCTCAAAGAAATTCAAGCGTTCCTTTTTAAATAGAATCCTAAATTATATTACACGTTTGTGAACTTTACCGGCACATAATTAGTTATTATCTAAACTTGTAGGAATTTTATACAAGAAATGATATGTTTTGTTTGTATTTTTGTACTTAATTAACGTAAAAACTACTCGACTGATTATCAAAATTCTATCACAAGGAAAACTCTACATATTTACCTAGTAACATAGGCTATTTATCCTGGGTTAACCCGAGCAAAATCGGGCTAAGCGGCTAGTTTAACAAAACATTGCATTTGACAAGCTATTACAAGATCCATCACACATAATAACATTGATATGCGTCGCTTATTGCATACTGGCATATAGACGCTTCGACAGGTACCTGTCATTGTCAGAGAC
>CAJQZN010016115.1:0-14195 GCA_907164685.1 Colias eurytheme | reverse complement strand
AAGCACCGTACATTAGTTATTTTATATACAGGATGTCTTTGCAAGCGTAAAAAAATATTTTTAATACTTATATAAAAATATAGTTTATTTTTAACATTTAAACGCGCAAAAAGACAACCTAATATTACATAATTATAAAATCATAGTTCATCGCCTCATTTTCATAAAATTATCATTTTTTTCGCTTTTAGCATTGTTACTGCTTACATATAATAGGAGATAGCAACCCTGAGATGTGAACCATCAATAAAATTAAGCTGGTAACTATACAATCTGTGTATAACTGTGTATAACACATGCCTAAGTTACGTATTTTACAAACCATTTGCACCACAGTTTAAATGTAATAATACATTTTTAAACATTTTTTTAAGTCACTTAGTTATAACATTTTATTACACAGGAGTGCTTATAAAAACATAGTTTTAAAAAAGGAACACAAAAATGCTTTGATACACTATCTATATCACTACATAGTATAAAAAAAAGTCGCTTTCTCTGTCCCTATGTATACTTAAAACTATGTACGCAACGGATTTTGATGCGTTTTTTTAATATATAGAGTGATTCAATTGAAAGGTTTTAGTATATAATTTATAGACAAGGCGAGCGACGCCGCGGGCGTAAAGCTAGTTTTACAAAAAGGCGTAAATTGATTGTTTACGAAATTTATAAGCACTCCTTTTAAGTAGGTTAAAATTCATTTTATTGTCTTTTAAAATATTGTTTAAAACAAAGGCACCTCATATTTTGGTGTTCAATCACATTAAGTATCTAAAGTGGATATTCACAATATTGATTACTTAATAAAAATATCATTTGATATAAAAATAGATTTTATACAAAATATTTATATGTGAGACCTCACTTTTATATTTTTAAGGGTTTTGAACACCGTTTTATTATAATTTTCTTTTTCAAAACACATGTATAATTTTTAGTATATTCATAAAAATCCAAAAATATAATCTATAAGAATATAGACTTACTTTTCAGTTTTAGAAATCCAATAAGACTGTATAAAAATGTAAATTGACGGTCTATTTTTTTAAATTAAAACAAAATATATTGCTTTTTTGTAAAAGTACTAAAATAAGTCGGTGTATATTTTCAACATTTGTATAGTTTTTAATACAAAAATATATTTTTAAATTCTCATAGTCTTGTTCGTAACAGTTAAACCATGTTTTGAACATTTCCTAAGGCACATGAAAATTTGTTAAAAATTATATGAGATATACAATTTAAATAAAGGATTTTACAAATAGAATGAGGTCTATATGATTTTTTTACAAAATATCTTTATATTGCTGAAATTTTAAAGTAACATGATTCGCGACAAATAATAAATTATTGCTTATAATTTAAATAATTTTATTTTGATTGTATTTCCTTGTTGAAGATGTAAATGGAATTTAATTCCATGCTTTTTTTAGCTGTTTCAAAAACTATTAATAAGTCGACATTTATGTCAAAATATATTGGCTCTGTTTTGACGAACCCATAGAAATCTAAATAACAAGACACTAGAAGTCGTAAGCGCGCGTGACCTTGTCGCCACTCAGGTGACTTTCACATCACCAGTGTGTTCGTCACAGTTCAGTTGCTATGGAGACGTATGTGTGTAAACATGGTGTGTTTCAGCATTTCCCATTGCGGAAATTCTTCCACAAGTTGTAATTATACTAATAAAGGAATAATATTTCATCGGTAAATATTTTTTTTAGAAATAATGCCGTTTTTCCTTAAAGTTATAGAATATTTACAAGTATTACGAGTGTCACCATAGTAATCGAAATAACAATGAATGACACAGTTTCAACCTTATTGGAGCAAAAAGAAACAAAACGTCTCATATACTTAGGGATGTTATTCTAAAATAAACCGTAAATTCGTGCGTTAGGATACATATTAAAAAGCTTAATTTACTTAATAGATAAGTTAGTTTTCACTAAAATCAAGTTGTCCAATAAAAGGCATAGTTTACTTGTGTGTATTGTTTAGCTATCGTTTTAAATGTGTTGATTTTGGCGACAGCGGTTTTCATACGTATTATGACATTATAGCACTTCTATGTGTCTTGTTATTTAGATTTCTATGGACGTACCATTATAATGTTCAAAAGAACTTTATATTACATTATAAAATGATGCCAAGTCCTTAACAATAGTAAACTTTTATACAAAAATATATATTTTTGATACAGTACGATTGCATATTGCAATTGATAAGGTAAATAGTTGTTTTCTGAATTAGCACAGTGTGGACGCACCATTATAGTTCTATATCCGGATATGTGTGGACGCAACACAATAATGTTCCTTACCACTAGCACAATATTAAGGCACTTCTCATAAGGATTAGTGCACACACAATATAAACGTATACACACAGTGATAGGACGTTACTCGACGCATAAATGTGTGTAGATACTGCATAAGAACTGTATTGAAATAAAGTCGTGTATACAGTGCATTATAATTTACACAAAAGGGTGTGTGTGTACACCGTTTATGCGCAGGATACTCGAGCGTGTATATCTTTCATGGTCACGTGTATTTCGCAGAGTCTGCATACATTTCATTCGCTTCAGGCGGGTGCACATACCAACCAAGCGACGCGCACGCACTGAGGAGAACCGCATTCCTGAAGGTTGGTACTTCCGTTAAGGCATGTGCACAACATCCACACCATCGGTGACACAACGTTAAGCGAATACACACGCATTCTAAACTTAACGCTGTTGTACACATACAAGCGTAAGGCGATGTTAAGGCAAACTATCCTCACCACCTTAGGGCAGTATTCACGCTCCCATGGGTGGTATTCACACTCCTCATTGCTACACACTGTATCAAGCGCAGTGCCCACTCGCTCCTAAGGATCACACACAATCACATCCTACATAAGGGCAGTTACATACGCCCCCCTCCCGTATAGCACCCACTAATTTAGTACACATTAGGGCGGGTGCACACCCCCACACATCTAGTACTTATTAAGGCGGGTGCACACTCTCACACATCTAGCACATATCAAGGCCGGTACACACTCCCCACACGTCTAGTAGCCATTAGGGCAGGTGCACACTCTCCTAAGGTCGGTACACACTCCCCTTCCGTCTAGCAGCCCCTAGGGCGGGCGCACACTACGCGCCGAGGTCCATGTCGAAGCAGTGGTGCGCGTGCGAGTGCGAGTGGTGCGGCGCGTGGTGGTGCCCCAGCAGCAGCGGCAGCGCGCTGTCGCCCAGCCCGCTGCCCACGCCCAGCGAACTGTCGCCCAGTAGGGACGAGTCTGTAATCAAAATATTGGAGTTAAAAATAATAATTCAATACTAGGCTTCCGCCCGCGGCTTCGCCCGCGCTGTCAAAGAAAAGCCCGCATAGTTCCAGTCCCCGTGGGATTTCCGGGATTGCGTCATTTTCCCGGGATAAAAAGTAGCTTATGTGCTTTCTCGGGTATCAAAATATCCCCATACCAAATTTCATGTAGATTGGTTCAGTAGTTTAGGCGTGATTGAGTAACAGACAGACAGATAGAGTTACTTTCGCATTTATAATATTAATATACAGGGTGTCCCACTGTTGGTATACTAAGCTCAAAGGAGGTTATAGTTTTGCATACGCTGAGTACGTAAAAAATACTTATAAAATTCCAGACGCATTTTTTTCAAATAGATGAATTCTTAAAACTCTATGTGTATACCCATAACAATCAACCCGCCCAACTATGCCACCAGCACGTGAGCTATCGTTTAAGATTATGTTTTCATAGACAAAATGCTCACATTAGAGAAGCGGTATATGCCGGCTGCGCGAAGCTAGTGAAGAAAACATGAATTTTCAGAAAAAATTTAGCAAAAAATTTTTGACGTAATTTTGTTGTTTAAGTATTTTTAACGTGATCAGTGTATGCAAAACTACAAGTCCCTTCGCGCTTAGTATACCAATAGTGGGACACCCTGTATAGTATGGATTTACTGTCCCGTCGGCGTTGTGACATGAAATTCAAATTAAAACTTTCCTCCTTGGTATTAATGTTCAAAGTTAATCCTAGCTGCGCCCCGCGGTGCATCCACATTGCTCCGCTCCTGTTGGTCTTAGCGTGACGAAGCCTATAGCCTTCCTAGATAAATGGTCTATCTAACACCGAAATAATTTTTCAAATCGGACCAGTAGTAATTCCTGAGATTAGAGCGTTCAAAAAAACTCTTCAGCTTAATAATATTAAGTATAGATAATAAAACAAATACCTGTATGATGCGAAGACAGGTCTATATGTAGTAGTGCTCGGTCTGCCGCATCTGCTACCGCCGCACTAAGGCCCAGTTGGGAGGTTGGGGAGGAACATAGCATTGGGTCACCTGCGAATTATTATTGGTATTAAAAAAATGTATGCGTGTATTACACACGTAAGAAGTGAAACTTCTTTATGACCTTAAAAATTTCACGAGTATGGCGTAACGCAAAAATGTCACGCATATGGCGTAACGCAAAAATGTCACGCGTACGGCGTAACGCAAAGATGTTACACTAAATTTTTGTCCAACCCCGATAAAGAAGTTTCACTTCAATAATCAACTTACAGAATGTATTTATAGCAATTAATTAATAAACAGAAATTATATATCCTCTGCAGCCGTGTTAGTTACCCATGAAGTATAAGTAAAGTAACCCTATTGTTTAACATAGGTACTATATGGTTGATGTATTAGTGTTAAGGAGTATTCAATTAACGCTTGAATTTGAATACGTGTATCATTTTATTCATAACATAATTCATTCTACCCAACCTAGACTTGTCTATATGTAATTTTCCAATGTTAAATATAATTATTTGGAATTAAGTAACATAATGCACATGAACTTTATAAATTTCGCCATTATTTTTCTAGACCAACATTAATATTTTTACAAAATCCGGGTCAAGCCGCTATTAAATAACAATTATTTATTTATTTTAAAACAGTTACCTTGCGTGACGGGATTGTGCGAATCGTCGTCCATGAGATCTTCTATTTGCGCCAAGTTGAGTACCGCCTCGCTCTCTTCCCCGCTGAGCAAACCCGGCGGCGGAGATAGTCGCATCTAGATAATAAATAAAGTTTAAATAATTAAAAAAAAAAAACACGCTACACATTGAAATATAATTTTGTGTTATATAAAGTGAAACTTCTTTGGCAAGATTCAAAGATACCAAAGTCGTCGCCTTTCTCTACGACGTGACGGTATTGCCATGACGTGACCTTGAAATTTTACTCTCAACGCGTCTAAAGTTTCACTTCAATAATAATTAATCTGTATTCCCATGCCCAATAAATAATATTAATTGTATGTATTACGTGCGCGTCTACGTGCGTGTGCGTGTTTGTTTACGTGTGTGTGCGTGCCTGTATGTATTTGTTTTTTTTTATAAATTGTAAAATTTGAGTATATATATTAATCTTATCTCTAATAATTACTACATCTACTACTTCTAGAAGCACTTTTGAATAGTCGTAATATATTATTATATATTGGAAAGCAGTTTCTACAGGGAAGAGTTCTACATTATAATTTGTATTATCATTTCCTTACCTATAAAGCCTGGGTGGGTTTACATGAAATTTAACACATACCTAAGTTAATAAATTCTACCCAGTTTAATATACACAAATGAAATAAACCTATATAAAAACTAATTTATTTTTATAAGGCAAGTAAAATTTTATTGTATTTTCGTTTTTATATGTACTTTTTGTTTTGTTTTGTGTGGTGCCGAATAAACTTTCTTTTTTTTCTCTCTCTAATTTACACAAGAAAAAACATAAAACATACCTTAATATCCTTATGATTAAACAGATGTTCTGGCACGGGCTCCAGACAAAGGTCTGGCTCCAGACAGTCAAGGGATAAACCGTCTGATCGACTGAGCGGCGAACACGAACCTAGTTTTAGACCATCTGAAATAAAAAAATATATTAGTATATTAATGTATTGTTTGGAATATCAATTTGGAATATCTTATCCGAATAGCGGTGCGAAATCAAAACAATTTAACCTCTGTTAGGCTTGCATGAATGATTGTCTTCAAAAATCTTTTTAATGCAATTATATTACGCATTTATATGAACGCAATAATTACAGTGAACGAGCCAAAATAGACTTAAAACGAACAGCGGTTTACATTGATTTTAAATGTCGTATTATTAAAGATCTTTTAAGATTACTTTCGCAATCCTTTATTAGAAAACTTTTAATGTGAACTCCCAACTAGATTTTAGCGGCATTATAATTTTTATAATCCCAAAAATACAATTCAAAATTTATTATTTTTAATTTTTATTCTTCTTCCTACGATACACTGTACTAATAAAAAATATTAACTTATAATACCTAGTGCATCCAAAGCGGAAAGCGGTTCAGCGGGCGTGTCTCTCAAGAGGTCCGGCGGAGGGTCGCTTAACTCCATGAGAGGGGCTGGTTCCGATTTCGGTACCATTACGTCCTGGAAATGTATACAAATAAGAAATTAGTTCGATTTACTAATGCGACTTTAGTAGAAGCTATATTCTTCATTTTTTTGTCGGATCTTTTCCCTTGAAACTGCTTTCCGAACAAAAAATATTTATTTCTGTATCTGATGCTTCAGAACTTTTAAACGAACTAAAAATGAATACATAGATATTTGAGAATGAGTTTTTAAGAAGTTTATGATTCAGATAACTTTTTATTAAGTAAAAAAAAAAATTCATTTATTATTTTGTTTATCAAGTAACCAAGCAGAAAGACACTTATTTTCAGTGAATGCTGTCCCAACAAAAATATTTGTTCAAAAAAAAATATAGTAAAAGATAATTTATACTCTCTACTATAGCAGATAATTAATTAATATACATATAAACTTACAGGCTGCGTTCTAGCAGGTGAGGCGTAAGGTTCAGGCGTGCTTTTTATACCGGAGTCCGTCGAGTGTGGGGACGACCAGCCTTGGCCTAACATTTGTTGGCTCATTGTATGCTGGAAAAATACATTTATTTATTAAATACTTAAAATATTATTCTGACAATATTTTCATGAAGTTCTACTGTAGAACTGCTACAATGCTTTTGCTGCGTGAAATAATTATGTATGCTTTAAAATATGCTATTTCAAGTGATGTGTTAAATGTTATCTAACGAATCAATAAATAATGCAGGTATTAATTACCCGAGATGCTGTAGTTGAGATTAATAAAGAAAAAACAACACAACACTTAAATAATTTAAATACTATTCAATTAAACCATGCAACATTTCATCGATAAATGCGTTGGTATTTGAGAGCGGATAGTAAAAGGGAAAACGTGTAAACGTTTTCAAAATTTTCGCATAAATTACAAATTAAAGATTTCGCTTCTGGTTTCCTTGCATTAATCATTTACAAAACCTAAAACAAAAGATTTTTATAACACTTTATCCAACCTACAAACTTTACATCCCACAAAAAGGTCCTTCGAGTCCAACTCGAATCCACTGAGTTGAACTCAAACCTGCACTCACCTGTTGAGTTCTGGCTGGTGAAGCGAAGGGCTCCGAGTGTGCAGTGTCAACTCCTGAATCCTCCGCGTGCGGGGACGAATAACCCTCGCTGTTTATGGGCAAACCGTGTAGTTTGGCTAGACGCTCTAGTTCCTGGAAATTATACAACGAAAATTAGTATTTTAGGGTTTAGGGGATTAGGGGAACTATGTATGAGGAAGTTCAACACAAAGTGTTTATAGATAAATAGGTATTACGATAACTTATAACTTTTATGTGCACTGGCTTTAAGAATATAAGTTTTTTTTTGTACATATTCAGCTGTTTATGGGTAAACCGTGCAGTTTGGCTAGACGCTCTAGTTCCTGGAAATTATATAACGAAAATTAGTATGTTGGTGGGAACTTTGTATTAAGGGCTGATTTTTCAATCCTTGGTTAAAACTTATTCGTCGAATAATGTATAAAACTACCATTTTAAAAACGTATTCTAATTGTCCGTATTTGACAGTTTACGTAACATTTTAATATTATCGTGTAATTTTCTTAATCTTTATTGGACGGATAAGTTTTATCCAAGCATTGAAAAATCGGCCCTAAGAAGTTCAACACAAAGTGTTTATAGATAAATAGGTATTGCGATAACTTATAACTTTTATGTGCACTGGCTTTAAGAATATAAGTTTTTTTTGTACATATTCATTATAACAAAAATACAAGCTTAAATTCAGACCCACACATTGTTATGATGAAAAATTAAAACTTACAACATTAACTTCGATCCTGCTCCTATAACTATTCAAAAGCCACTGACGTATTCTATACTGCTCTTTAAAACTAATATTAATGGATCTCTGTAATTTAATTGTTTAAAATAAAAAAAGACGTGTGGCACTCGGGGACTGTCGCGGTAAAGCTATTGCATGCTATGCCTGCAAGCCACACCTCCGCGCCCGTCGGAGTGGGGAGCGTGAGGTTTTTTCGTTACGGAATTTCTCGATTCGGTCCCCGCACTCAACGCCCGCGAGAGAAGCTATGCAATAGCTTAAAATTACCTGTATCCTCAACATAAGCTTCCGATTATGCAGTTCATTAAACTTGAGCCGGTTCACTTCATCGCTAATACACTTGATCCACACTGCTCTTTAGTACTATCACTCTAAACTTACATTGAAAAAATGCCCAAAAATTTACCTGTATCCTCAACATAAGCTTCCGATTATGCAGTTCTATCTGCTTTCTTCTCTGTTCGCTCTGTTTGAGCCTGTTTACTTCATCGCGAAGACACTTGATATAGTCCACACTGCTCTTAAGTATCGTCCCTTTGTTCGGTCTGACGTCACGTATCACTTCGTAGAAGGGATCATTGGTCTTGGGCAGGAGGGTCCCTAACTCTTTGATGCGGTCGTTTATGTTGAAACGACGCCGGCGTTCGACTGGAATTCAATTGAATAATTATGAGACACTTAATTTTAATAGATTGAGAATTATTACAAAGAGAAAAAGTCTATAGGAAGAAATATGATTGACGTATGTCAATATGAGGATATACATAACCGTTATCTGCTGTATTCCTAAAAGTACATAAATTTTCTACGCAAGAGGTAAAGAATTACTCAATAATTTACGCATTATTTTAGAAATCAATCATGCCAGATATCCAATCATATTTTCACATAAATACTACATAATATTTTAATCCTCGCTATAAAATAATGTTGATAACGAAAATATTTGAGATCCTAAAATAAACACTATGGGGACTAAAAAATTCCAAAACACATTGATTGATAACGTATCGAGATTAAAAAAAATGATATATACGAAACACTTTAAGCTGATATAAGAGTTCACTTACTTTATTTCTTTACTAATGAAACGAAACATACGTTTTATCTGAAAATGACAATGTTGTTGTTGAAGATGATGACAATATTTCTATTGATGAAGACGGTGATGACCATTTTTTTGTTGAAGAATATTATGATAACGACAGTGATGTTTTTGTTTACGATGATGAAAATGATTATGACAATTTAGTTGCTTCTGACGATGACCACAATATCATCAAGTTATTGCTGTCAAAGACGATAATAAAAAACATACAAAAAAAAAGTTGTTTGGTTTCATGAAACCACGGTAAAAGTGAAACTTTCCGAACACTGCTTTATACCTACTCGGCAACCGACCGTCACGCGACATGCGCTACACAGACCAAAAAGTTTGAGACGATGTAATAAAAGATTCACTTTAACACTCACTCATATTATGATTGTCCTTCTTCTGTCTGTCCTTAGCCAATGCATGCATATCTGCATCTGTGAGCAGCGCACAATCACCGGCCACCGAACTGGCGGTGGACGCAGGCTCTGATGATGAAAGGGGACCCGCCCCCCCATCCAGGGATAGGATGTCCTCGAGGAACTCGTCTGTCTATTATGAGGAAAAGAAATGTATAAGTGTGTGTACAGCTTGTTATGAGTTTCTATAAAAGAAATGTAGAAAAAGTATATAAGAGTATTGTTTGCCAACGAATCCATTTTATGGTATGAGTTTCGTATCTGGACCTAGTAAGGTGGCTAGATAAATTAAAAAATTATAACTAGAAATAGTAACCAAGTAGTCAACTCAAGTAGTAATACAGTTAGATAGACTAGACAAGAAATTAGTTCTATAAAACATCTCAATCACATATATTTTAATTCATTACTTATCAGTAAGCACGATTTGTGCCTTATGATGGTAAAGGGGATTATTTGCCCAATTCTATTGAGCCCATAAAAAACCTCAATAATTTATCAGCCTAAATTCCAAGATTTAAAGACAATTTAGTAAAAAATATATTTCGATGATGCTTACTTCAGAGTTACCACCGCCGGAACACATGCCAGGACTCATGAGACCAGACGAAGATGCCCGGTCTGGAGAATTGTTTCGCCTGAGTTCTGGCGCTGACTGCGCAGGCGCACTGCGGCCATTTGACGATACCTGGAAATTTCATCAATTTGAAATTAAAACGTTTATTTATGTGATTCATTACTCACACAGTGTGCAAGTGTAAGTGAATACAATATAAGCTAATTATCTAGGCAAAGATATTGGAATTCTGACAACATATTTACATACAAAAGGACCAAAATTGTGTCTTTTTCGATGTTTTCTTCGTATTTTGTACTCAAAAGAATTACGGCACCATTTTTGTGGTTAAATAATGTAATGAGGATGATATTTTTATATTATTTCCAACGATAATACAGTTTACTAAAGCTTATTTGATACTAACCTGGCCTTGTGGAGTAAACGATTCACTGAGATACTGTCGCACCTGGTTCTTCTGTTTCTGGATCACGTGATACCTGGTGGGGTTCTCCAGAACTGTTCGCACCTGGAAAATAGTGTTTAAAACTCAATACATGAAGTATTTTTGTATACATTTTCTTTCATAGCTTTATCTACCTATGAGAATTAAACCGATCGAGAACATAGATTATGAAATATACTTTTAAGAATCTTGTTACTACTGTATTGTGTTGTACTGTTTGTTTCAACGAGCTTTCCTCGGGAACAAGTATTTCAAATTACAAAAAAAAAAAACTGCGTTGGATAATCCATTTAATAAGTATATCTACAGTAGGTGAGAGGAGTCGAATTTACGTGCGTAGTAATAGATAATAACATTGATTACAATGATACAGTCATAAGTTTATGGTGTATCAATAGGCAAATTTCTTCCTGTTTACCATCATGACACAGTCGGCGTTGTCTGATGTTTTTGGAAAACAACTGATATGGTATCTTTACAATTGTGGTGTTCTCATCAATGAGACATATTTACATAGATTGAAGTATATGTTGGCTAAGTAGCTAATCGGATAAGTGCGTTTACAGGAAGTACGAAAATGCCGTAACCTACATGGCGTCATAGATCTGCTATGAGATGGAAATGCACACTTATATTGTAATGTGATAAAGTTTGTAGTAATGTCTACAAATTCGATTTTACATCTTATAGCTTCTCTACATTATTCTTTTTAACCTGATCAATGCGAGCTATGTTGATCGAATACTTATATTATGCCCTTTTAAACATTTATTTAAATGTATGTATATGTATTGAGAATGTTACGTTAAGAAGATAAATTACTTATACAAAACACAGCACACTGCCTATGCTTTTTTCTAATGGTCAATTAAGTAACATTTTAAGAGGTACAAAAAGCTAGGCAGAAAGACAAGTTTTTTTTAATACTACAGCTGTTATTTCTAAATTCATATTACAAAAGGTTTAATCATTGAGAAAAAAATAGAAGAATATTACATGTTCTTATAGATATACCTATACCTATACATTACAATATATTGTAATTAGAACATTCTAGATTACCTGCAACACCTGTGGCGGCAGTTCCACGTGTGGCGTGATCTTCGGCACCTCCGCTGGACTCGACTTCTTCTTCTCTTCTCCATTCTCCTTCGACTGACCTGCTTGTTGTGCCTGCGGGTAGTTTTATATTATTATCTATACGTAACTACTATCTATAGTAATATATTTTTAAAGAGATGATTTGTGCGTTGTAAGTTTTTAACTCATAAACTGTTGACCCGATTTCAAGTATTCTTCCACCAGCAGAAAGCTTGTTATTCCTGAGTGAAATGGGCCGTTCTATTTTGTTTTTATCCCATGTCATACCATTTGCCGTAAATCTTGGATATTTATATGTGGTGTTCGCAAACTTAACAGTGGAGTTAGTTCTATTAACCTCTCCATTACCATGATGGTTATATTTTTGTAGTTAGAAATTATCCTCCCCATTTTTATCCCTCCTTAAAACTATAGAAAAATATTCCACAATCTCGTCTGCTTGGTATATAGGTAATGGAGAACTGTAATACCTATCAGATATCTATGTTTGTAAATAAACAGTCTAGACTCTAGAACATTCGTTACAATAACTTAGCGGTGACATTGATTTTTTGAGTGCGCTAATGATTGCAAAAACAAATTGTTCAACACTGAAAGGTATAGTTTTTTGTTATAATTGCAATGAATACAGCCAAGATACGCTTTTCAACGAACAATAATTATCTAATAAATCATTTCTGTAATATCTATTACATCCTACTACGTTCGATTCAAAAAAAATATTATTTTTATAAGAGCAAATTAACACGCCTTTATTAGATTCACCTGTCTGTTTTCATGTAGCCGACTTCTTTATACTTGATTTTGATCTACTTCAAACGGACAGATTTAATTCAAAACTTTGTACAAAGATCAGTGACCATACAATAATTTCATGAGTTTCAGCGTGATATTAGAGCTAAGCTCTAAAAAACCTCAATAATACACAATAACTCTTGCTCACCTGTAAAGATTCCCTGCGCAGCTGCTCCTGCGCATGCTCTCGCATCAACTGTTGCTTTAGCTGTGTGCGTGACGTCGGCGTGAGCGTCTTGAATGTGGGCGGGCTGTAACAATACACACACATGTTAATATTACAGCTGTTACTATACACACATGGATATTATGCCTGTAGGGATACAAACACATCGATAGATTTATTCGTTGTGTAAAAATTCACTCACACTTGTTAATATTTGGCTATAAGAATATACAGATAGACATAGACAGATTTTGTCGTCGTATCGATTACACTGCGTTTAAAAGACGCACGCACACATGTAAATACTATGCCTGTAACACACACACAGACCAATTTTCTCGTTGTAATATTTACAGTTCGTTTAAAAGACGCACGCACACATGTAAATCCTACAGCTGTAAGGATACATACAGGGATAAATATTATTTGTTATATCGATTACATTACGATCAAACTACGCGAACACGACACGATATACAATAGAATAATTTAACTCATACAACAAATGGTAGTATTGTGTTTGAAATATGACGTGTGAGATTTGATATTCTAAAAATACTTATTTGTATCATCAGGCTTTTAAAGAATTAGTAATATTTACTATCGTTTAATTTTAAAACTAGATCTTTTGGAAATACTAAGTACCTACAATTTACTGAATTTAATCTAAAAACAATAAACTGCACTACACAGAAAAAAATATTGAAAACTAGCTGACCTGACAAAGTTGTCCTGCCTCGCACATATCATTTAGATTTTAGGGGGATGAAAAATAGATGTTGTTCGAGTCTCAGATCGCGACACAAGAATTATAACTATACAAAAGAAGATTATACATCTGTTTGACGTAGAAGAATATCAGCTTATTAAATTACGATTACGTTCATAGACGTAATTTAAAAATTTAACACTTAAAAGATAATCTTGTCTTTATCGTGTAAGTTAATTATTTTGTTTGCATACATTTTTTACAGTAATACCACAGTATTACCATTATTTCCTACAGTAGTGCGACGAATGTACTTGTGCAGAGAAACGGAGGGGAACTGGCGGGGGTCGGGCGACGCGGGCCGCGTAAAGCAAACACGCTTAGTTTGCTTTACCTAGCGCGAAAGGATGACGCAGTCGTATTTTTTGTGTAATAATTTTATTATACATAGGTACTTACATATTCTATTATGGCGCGCACAAATTGTTCGGTTTACGGATGTAAATCTACATTGAAATCCCAGAAGGAAACAATATTTCAGAAAGATTGTATTAATTATATCTGTTGAATTAAAATCAAAGCTATGTATATGTTGTCCTCATTAT